>CAJDSM010041598.1:24208-38395 GCA_903981925.1 Ostrea lurida | reverse complement strand
AAACTGACCTTAAACTGTGACCTAGAACACTAGTACCAAGTCATCATGTTTACCAGTACCAAAATAGTTTGATGTCTCATTGTTCATGCAGTTGACACATGTAGTTTTTACCAGGATTGAACTATTGGAATCTCTTAATTTTGAAATTCAATTCATATTGAATTTGGAGATCTGGTGCGAGATCAGCCATGCGTGCAGCAAGCCAGCTACCTGGAGGGGGGTCCACTGATGTGGGCATTGCCCCAGTACCTGCACGTTAATCAAAATACCGATGATGATGATGATAAACAGGTAGCATTTAATTATACTAAATGTCACATACTAAACTTAGGATTGATAGCTATAATCATAAAACCCCAAAAATTGGTTGTTTGGTCATCATGCATCAAATCTGGGTCACAATCTTCGCAAAAAATTTGTGATGGAAATAATCATGCAAATGGAACACACAACAAAACACTGATAGATACACATTCATATTTGCATTTTAATATTTGAACCCTGTTAGAATACTATGTATTATCCTGTTTTGTGAAGATCATTTGAATGCTCACAATCTTCAGTGGTTGCAGGAATCGTAAGCTGAAAGTACTACCGACTGACTCAGACTTTGCTCAAGAACTACAGGACAATACTTGCCCTGATTACAGAATTGATGTGTTCCTTTTGCAATTAAAGAGCTGAAAAGGAAGTTAATTAAGTGATTATTTACACATAGCAACAAAGTCATGCCGCTGCATCCTTATCGGATTGTCTACTTTTACAGCTTTAAAACAGAACACATCCTGATCTTGAATGAATATAAAAAGCAATAGATATAAAATTAAAAGTTCACACTTTCTACTCAAACTTACAAAATTAACTTATCATAGTTTGCCACTCTGGAACTACACTGCAAGCCTCACACAGGCATTAAAGTAAAAAAAGACAAATCCAATGGCCAAGGACAGGACGGATACAGAGATGGACAGAATGTACAGACGAGAGGAAACCTATAGTCCCTCTTCAGTTTAACAACTATTGACCTTTGTTAGATGTAATGATGGTTGGACTTACCATAATATTGGCCTGTAGATGTATTATGATGTTGGACTGTAACATTGGCCTGTAAGATGTAATGATGTTGGACTGTAGATCACCTTTAGAGTAATGATTGATTTGGATGTATATCTACCTTGGAGATAATAATGATGTTGGACTTAATATTACTGTAGAGTAATGATGATGGACTGTAATTATTGACCTTGTAAATGCAACAATGACCTCTACGTAACACTGCCTTGTAGAGGTAATGATGATGAATGTTGATGTTGGACTGTATATTCGACCCTTGTAGAATGTAACAATGACCTCTCACTGTAATATTGACTTGCTAGAATGTAAACATTGACTCTGCACTGTAATTTGACCTTGTAGATGTACATTGACCTCTTCACTGTATATGACCTGTTAGATGTAGATGATGATGAATGATGATGTTGACTGTAATTGATCTGTAGGTTGTTAACAGTGACTCTCACTGTTATTACTGACCTTGTAGGTGAACAATGACCTTCTCACTGTTTACGACCCGTACTTGAGGATTCCCATCCATCAGTTGTACTACACCATAGTAGTGGCTCCTGTAGAGTTTCTGCACGCGAACTGGAACACTCTGTTGGTGGTTGTGCAGGTTGAACTTGAACTTTATCCCTGTCATTTGTCCTGCAAACAAGAGTAATGGCATAAAACATATCACTCTCACTAGGTGAAACGATACATCGCGATGCAGCTGAATCCTATTTACGGTACTGGTTCTCGATTCGATGTTCGATTTATCTGGTCTATCAGTTCGATGCAGTTCTAAAATGTATAGCACCAATTGTTTTAAAAACATGGTTTCTGACTGAGGCCAATGCAATTGAAATTGCCTCCTAAGTGCGATTATTGCAGTAAACTTTGCCGTGTAAAATTGACGCACGTCTGGTTGAAAAATGGCACCATAATGTTATATATTCGGGTATGGGAAGTTAAAAATTTTTTGTTTAATTTTGAACAACTTTTTCTTGGTCTGATTTGTTTGCAGAGGAGCAATAAATATGTGGAAACATAAAAATCTAGCAGTTGTAATATTGACATGCTAGTGTATCGAATCGAAAATCATCGAATCGAGACTAAAGTATCGAAAATCGCATTGAATCGAGAAGGTACTGCATCGTTATCACCATCTCAGTGTACTATATGTTTCTTATTCCTAATGCAAGCAATTGAAAGTTAATCAAATATTACAACCCTTATTTTCTACGGTTGTGAACTTCTTGTGTCACTTCATTCTAACTTGAAGCTATTCTGTAATAAGACAGATGTTCCCCCAACACCTTCATTTACTACGCGGTACCATTTTTTGTAAGTCATACGAAGCTCCATATTTCGCGAGCAAGAATTCCGTTACAGGGACCAAACAAGACATAATTAGAAAAATCATTAAAGAATAACATCTGCAGCAATTGTTCTATAATGCTTTACAAAGGTATTTCTCAGTGGACAAGATGCAAGCATAAAAAGTTTAGTGGCTATCAGTCCCCTATAACCCTTCTATGACCTCGGTCAATGGTCGTTTGATGGATTTCAGAAGACTTGGGAAATATTAAAACTAACATGGATTTCATCAAGACCGTTTTGGCTCTTACCCTTATACATAACCCCTACCCCAAGGATTCATGAAGGTTATACAATTATAATAGAAACTCCTGTCATTCCAAATATCCATTTAGTTTAAAATATCCATAATAATGAAAGAAAAGCAGGAGTCCTTATTTCAATTTTAAAGAACTGTTAATTTTTATTCTCTCACTTCTAGAAAACTGTCTTTAATATAAACATTATCGTAACAGATACGCTTACCAACGTTTTGGGCCTCTTCCTAACTCGCTGCTCCTGGGTGGACTCGTGTCAGAACCCATCATCCGAAAAAGAAAATTCTAGTAACGAAACATAAAAATCCCAAATTACAAGCTAACTCTTTGGGATAGTTACGACGGGCCTTCTCAATAACTGCTGTGACGAAAGTATCACCTAAAATGTCATACGATTTTTAAAATAAAAATAAAGTTTACATTTCTGCAGTATCCATGCAACGTGTGCATGTTAGGTTGAGGTGAATTGGTGCAGATGCAGTAAGGCTATTAATATTACAAAACCGATTTTAAAAAAATTAATATTCGTTCACGACTATTTTGGGTACTGCATGATTCTCATCACCTCGCGCCAATGATTGGACCCACCCCAGCGGAAGCGCTAAGATGCTCTCATAGAAATTTTAAACAATAACGTATAATCAATTGCTACTTGACTTGTCACTGTGCCGTGAAATATTCAGAGTACCGTTTGATACCAAAAGACTTGATGTTTTTCCGATATTTGAAAATGACTAACACTTTACGGTATACCAAATTTTATAAGTGGGAATAGACAATTAATCAAAGTGAAAAGTGTAATAAGATATCTATTAACAATAATACATACGATGACATCGCCGCATTTGCCGTGAGGAGCTAACTTTGGTCTTGCAGGCCAAAAGACCAAATTGTCAATAGCTGTCTAACTTGGTTTAACCTCAGAAGGTTGACCTAAAATAACACTAACAATATCTTACAGACTTTAATACCCGTCTTGTATAGATTTCGTCTCCCACAGTATGATGCGCGTAGAGTCGCACCTCCACTAGTGTTACAGAACTAACGTATTTTAGAAAAACAAAAAAAAAAAAAAACACAGTTTTTTTTGAAATGACAATATATTATTTTTATAGTTGACAAAAGGATATGGCACGAAGTCTTAAAATCATAGACGCACATCTCCTTTTTTCATCGTATTTGTTTACATGCAAAAATGATTTAAACAAGTAGCAAAAATTATACTTTGAATTTATTACACTTGTGATATCATTCTTTAAAGTAGATCAAAATACTATAAAAGGTGAAATAATTTCTGACCCCCAGTAAAGTAAACCATTTACGAACAAAGCAGTGAAGAATCGATTATTACACGTGTCTTACAAACCTTTTCCCGTGGAACTGGCACAGAGTTCTATCAAGAGAGAATGGGCCGTCGAATAGTCAACGGCAGGATTATTTATATAGGAAGTTAGAATTCAAAATATCTTTTTTTCCCAAACCCCGCTTTGTTAATTGTTTTTTGTGTAGAAGGTAAAGTAAATAGCTTTTTTATACTTGCGGACGGTGGGATTGCTTGTGAAACTGTAAAGACACAAAAAAATATATATTCTTCGTTGAAAAGTCTATCATTTCGCCAAATTCTACGGTGCGACCTTATAATGACCCATTGTTACGACGATTACAACATATAATCTATAGGTCATATTGTTGACTGATTTTTGTTTCATCCCTTGGTTTTAGTTACTGTACAAATTTTTCCTAATCCCAGACTCTGACTCGGGTAAGTTCCCGTATTCTACGTTATATATCGATTCAAGGTGCTCACGGCTCGACGTGTGAGCCGGTCAGCAGAGGAGTTGCCTATAACTAACCTTCCCAATCAGGCACCTGATGCCTATGCATCTTACCGCTTTTATGTTGCGTGATGAATATGTCCGTGGTGCACCTAGTACACACGTCGATTTTCGAAACTTACCATGGCCATATATATATTATGTATATCTATATTTTATTATGATTGCGTTGTGAGGTTCAACAATGTTAAACTTCTTTGCCTTTTTTGTATTATCACATGCATATCTAAGTACATAAAAATCGATGGTAAGAATACTATAGAGAGTCGATATACATAAGAAGACAAAAACCTGCCATTTAATATACATCACAAACAATGTCACAGTACTGGCGTTGCCAATGCCCGAAGATGACTCTGTTATTTTTTTATGACTAGGTTGTAATTCTAAAATAATTAGAAACAAGTGTTTGTTCTTGTTATCTTTTATTTCAATGTGTAATTAGTATGAAAGTGTCCATAGATACTTGTTTCATTAGATGGTATTACATAGGGAAAACGACTGCTTCCGAATATTGTCAAACGATTTAAATTTTTCGGAAAGAGGATACAGATTATGTCATCGTTTATAGAAGAAACTAATTTATAAATGGCGATTAAGCAAAGAAATTTTCTATGATTTTAATGGTCTCTCACAAGAAAAATAATAATAGCCAACTGAACCATAAAGGGCCGTGGAGTGACATACAGCTGCTAAATTGAATCAGTGACTCTATTAAATGAAGACTGGTGTTCACTTATCGGCGAAACCTTCCGAATCCTGGTGGAGTGATCCGAGTGTGTGTCAAAATAGGTCTTGTCAGTACCCCTTACTTGTACTGTCCAAGAATGATGCGACCTAAATCCATGATCATGAGGTAGTTCCTTTTCGGGATGAAATGACGCGGCAAAACGACAGAAGCTGTGTCTCATCGCTGTCTCCACGCAGGTGGTGGCACGATAAAGATCCTTATCCCTGTTCTCGAAAGGGCCATTGTCAATGCGCCCTTAAGCTGGTTATAATCTTAACAGTCTTTTGCTGAGCAATGATTGACGTCTCCATTCAATTGCAGTGAGAAAAGATTCTCAAGCGGGGACGTAAAACATAACTAAATGACTATAGTCAAATCTCCAATTTAATATGACACGTATCGGTCGAGCAAGAATATACTGACCCATTCTCTTGACCCACAGTTGAGTTGTCGGTCCTTCTCTTCCTTACATCCTCTGATCAACTCCGTTTTACAAGTATATTTGTTAAAAACACATTTTGAATGAATGGAAACACACACTGTGACTTAGTGGTGTACTTCTTTGTAAACATTTTTATAATATAGTATAGTAACCATAAACTTGTTTGTATACTTTTGTTTCATACTAATAATTTGTTGTTAAAAGATTAAACGCAAAATAGTTCTTCTAAAACCATAAAATACCAAACGTATTTATTTAAAATTTAAAACCTTTCTATCAGCACCCAACATTATAACAAATACAGTTAACATGAAATTATTTTCTTTTTATACTATTTCTATACAAAAAGAAACATCCCTGTTATGAATCACTCATACATTTATGTGGTGTTTCCATTCTTCTTGTTACAAATGAGGATTTTATCATTAAAATCTTGTTTTATATAACGGGAGTCTGGACAGTAGATGTCAAGCGAAGTGTATAGACAAGACAAAAGGGACCAGACTTTTAATACTTCTGATTTATAGCAATGCAAGAATGGGAAATACTGAACCTTATCAAACTTTCCAGATTTAACCTGCCTAAAATATTTCTCTTTCTTCGCATCTTTATGACGTCAAGGAAAATTTATATAATTTATATTCAACAATTATAAATAAATCAAGAGTATGCAAGTGACATCAGGCAGCGAAATGCATGAAGGGATTGATATCATGTCATATACTTCAAAAACATAGAAAGCACTGATACTTCGAGCCGCAAGCGTAGGTGGCATATATCAGTTACGTCACTACAGTGCGCATCGAGTTCGTCTTTTCTCTGTAAGAACAAGGTGGTTCTTTTGGTCGTTATCTGTCTTCCAAGTGGGCATGCAAAGTAATCTGAAGCCTACACATTCTTGCTATTTTGAAGCGGGACTCCCTTTTTTAGGATATCTTACAATGCGCTAAGTTCTTGATTATGTATGACCCTATCATCATGCATGAAAACCCAATCATCAAACGAACTAAGTACAGAGCGGAGAATGTGAGCGCTAGACTGAGTAACCGAAGAAAAACAGACACTGCTGCCGTGGCAGACGAACATGGAAACTTCTAGGCGTCACATTACATAACGAGACTAATGGTATAGATCCGCGCTACACTAACCCAGAAGTAAAAAATTATCAATTGCAGGTAAAGCAACTAACCAAATAATCTAATTGGTTTGTACATGAACATAGTTCAAAAGGATCAACTATGATTTGCGACAACCATATTGAGTTTTGACACAGCCTTGCAGCCTTTTTATTGACTATCGTCGTGCATTTTACAGAGAGTTCCAGCATCATTAGCAGCCTACTGCAGAAATAGCCACCCCGTTAAGCCACATATGGTTTCACTAATAAAACCTCGGTCTTATAGCCAAACGGCACCATTTTTGTGTCATGTACAAGTAATTGTATACTATAGCGTAGCACCACGGTTTTACTAGAAAAACAGGAATAGACTTCAGTCAAAAATTTTGGTTTTCATTATATTACTTAGTAATCGTTAAGATTTTTATCTAATTTCGTCTAGCCAGGTGTTAAGAGATAAATCTGTCAGGCGCGGATTCAAGAAGGAGTAGTACCGTGCGTAAACCGCTCTCCCCCGCCACCACCACCCTGAAATATGAATAAAACAGATACGAAAAGGGGAGGAAGGCACATGAGATGAGGAAGGGGCCACATGGCTATCATCTGATACTAGTATGGATAGATGAGTGAGGAGAGAAGGTGAAGAAAGACTAAAGCTAGGGAGAAATTGTATACATGGTCTTGAAAAAAAGAGTGTATACGAGTAGAGAGGAAGAAGAGTGGATGAAATTGATAGTAAAGGAGACCGACCGGTAAGACAAGGGAGGACACGGTAGGAAGCCCAGCAAGAGGATGGCTTATCAAGTTTCTTGTAGATACATGGAGAGGTTAGGATATACAGTGAATGAGAGGGAGAGAGTAAGGTAGACAAAGACGCCTCAGAACAGCCGCACGAATAAATATTTAGTCTGGCGGATATTAAGCATAGGGGGCCTGTGGGTTGGCATACACGGCCGCGCAGGACCCTAAGAATAAGTCCTTTAATCCGAAAAATAGGCATTAGAAGTAGGGTACTCCATGGTGGGTGATTATATACCATGATTGTTGGAGACACATGTTATAATAAGATTCAAATAGGTGTCAGTTTAACATCAAATCTTAGTGCTTCTCAAAGGATTACCAACCTAGGACACATATTAAAAGAGCTTGTATAACCGGATCTCTATAGATGGTGAACGAGCTTTCTCAATTAGTTGTAAGAAAAGCATAACGGCTGGCCTAACCCGTTAGTGGGGTGCATCTACATCGAGGGTCCCGTGGAGCACTTATATAGTGGAGATTCAAGGTTTTGTTTGGCAAATGTCTCACCCATGGCCCGCCCCCGCGTGGTGATTGTTTTTAAGACGCTATGGGGCAAAATGCTAAATTACCGTGGTCGGACAGAGGGCCCCCCACTATTTCTTGTGGGAGTGGTCCCGCGAGTTCGAGACCCTTCCCGACTAAGGAGAATACCTTCCTACGGCTTAGTCACACCATCATAGCTGTGCCCCAATCTATAGATTAGGAATCAATCTTTGTAATCCAATACATAGGGCATCTTTAACTAATCTCACCCCCCAAAGGGACGCAAAATGGAAAAACCTAGCGTCAGTGGCCAGGAAAAAGCTGAACATTCTCAAGAAGCTTCCGGTTTATGGAAATCCGTGTCAACAGCCGCCCACATCTGATAAGTGGAGATTCAAGTTTTGTTTCCAAATCATATGACCTCATCCGCGGAAAGCTCCCCTCTCACAGGGAGCGGCTTACGAAACTGGGTTCTGGATCCTGGCCCCCACATAAGTGTGTAATTTCGAAAGTATTGGTACATGGAAGCTTTGCATACAGAAAGATATTAGTTAATAGGAAAAAATCTTTAAAAACATACTCTCCTTAACTCATATCCGAACTACCTCGGGCGAGAGACCCGAACGCGACTTAAGAATAGTTCTATATTATGGATGCAAGCTTTCCTGAACTCATAGTGGGCTAGACAGTGCAAAGTTTAGATATCCAAAATCACATCAGACTCCCCGGGGGAATAATGATTGGTTTTCTAGTTTCTTTGTAACCGAGGGAGGGCCAACTAATAACTAGCACGGCCCGTGAGGTCCAGTTTCAAAGGTTGCATACCACCTTCCTAAGTTCATATATATAAGGAACATACAATCTTGTAAATAACATTCTTTACTTCTCTCAAGAAGGGTACCAGGCATTAAGTTGGTCCATGGAAAGAACCAGAAGCGTCGAATGAATGTTTATATATGAAACGCCCTCTCTCTGTTGGAATCTATATAGTGGCAGGTCACTGATCTTCAGGCGCAATTTTAGCTCGTAGACTTCTTTTGGTATACAAGAACCCTCTCTTTAGTCGCGAATATTCTCGAGAAACCTGCGATTACGCCCACCTCTGTTCTACCCCGCAATTTCACACAGCAAGCACATAAAAAATAGTGATGGCAAATTAAAGTATGGTAGCTTTCTCTATCCCCTCTACAAAACAATTTTTCAGAAAGATGGACACCCCAGGACCTCGTGAAGAATCGCAAAAGTAATAGTGGCCTAGATGGCGCCATTTTTGAAAACAACGCAACCTCGTTCTATATAACCAAAAATTATAAGCTTATAGGAAGGATCATAGTGTTTGGTTTTAAACCCGATATCATCAAATTGAAAAGATGAACAACGATTTTATTATCTTTTTAAGAAAAGATATAAGTGAGACTTGGGTGAGTCTTTATATTTAATCATTACATCATTATGGGCGATGGATATTTATCATCTATCGACATCATCAATATGTGTGTGATTAACGGAGAAAATTGATAACTGTTCAATCTTGGAAAAATCCTTGGAGAATCTAAGATAAAAATACGATTTTTGTTGCAATCCTGAGACTTAAAACAAAAGGTCTATGTCTTATCCAATACTCCAAGTATAAATTGGTCATGTTTGAACATCAATACTAATTATTGATTATTTTGACTAAAAAGCATTTAACTCTTTCATGTCCACAGATTTTCGAGAACATTTGGCATAGTTGTTCTTACAGGCTAATTTGGTGTGCTGTGTTTATAACTACCATTATTCATTCTCGGTGTCCACGACAGAGATTCGAGTTCATCCACTTTATTGACCTTCTTGATCAAATGCGGCCACCATAACCCACTAGCCTTATTGGACGCGGTCCATCAGGCATTACTTGCTGCGTTTTCGATGATTTTCCACCCGGGGAGTACCAGCGTGGCATGTGAGACCCCCCACCGAGGATGACTGCCTAGCGTTGACTGGTGACTGCGTTATGGGGTCACCGCAAGCTAGGCTGGGGCAATGTTATAAGGGTAGAGTGCCAGGCAACCACCATCCCACTGACCCTATCCCGACCTGTAGGTCTTTGATCCGTACCCGCATGGGCCCTTGTCTCCATAGAGATTAAAAAAATTTAAACGTCGACCTGATCTTGGCTATATGGAGTTGATGCTAACCTAGGTCCGCGGATTTGCTACAATAACCACCCTCTCACCACCTCTCCTAGACATAAGGAAAACTCCTATCTGGGTTAGTCATAGCGCTAAATAGACCATCTTGCCATTTTGAGATGATTTTCTCGACCCACCCGCCCTCCCAGGTGCAAATATCGATTGCTGGCGTTTGTTTCACATTCTATGGGGTGTTCTAAGCGTAAAGTACTCTAAGTTATCTATCCCAGTAGCGTTTATGTACATGGCGGACAAACCTCAGTCGTCGTAAATTAGATCACTAACATGTACGTTATTACCTCAAACATATGTAAAGTTCCTCAGTCATAGCGACTCACCCTTTCTCTGCGTCTCTAAGACCTCCTCCCAATCGCACGGGGAAGGACTATGGTGTTATGGAGCGTGAGACCGCATTGAAAGATCATATTTCTTTTAGACCGTAATCTCGAGAACGCATTACTATGTGGGGCAAAGCCTAATATCGAGCTAAGATTTACTCTCAGCTGGTCAGCAAGCTTGCCCCCATTAGACCTATGGAATAAATTATTACATGACTACGTAGCTTACAACCTCACGATACATGGTCTACCAACGCCACCGTCAAGCAGCCTATCTTTTTCTCTGACGATAACGCGATAAAGTACATAGAGTATGACCCCCAGGAATTTTGAAATCGATAGGATGACGAAGCAAGTTACCGTGGGGCGACTAATGCGTTTTCATTGATGAAGCAGCTTCTTGTAAAGGCCCTATTTCCTACCAACGTCAACCACGCTTTAGAACTGAACAGGAGACCAGTGAGACGAATGACTAGCAAACATGGTCAACCCTTTACATGCTTCTCTTCCTGAGAGTGCCAGAACCCGTCCGATAAGTGACTATTATTACACGTCTGCCTTTACTGGAATTATCACCCTTCAACACCTATACCTACAAGACTCCAATGTGTATAAGAGAGATGTTGTGGGAAAGGCCGGTGATTAGATTCTGCCGAGAATCCTCAGCACACCAGCACATAGGGCTTCATCCCTTGTATTTATTGGAACTTATGCTAATTTCACGTGCAGATATTATCAGATCAGTTAGTGGAGACTCTGATAAGATAGAGTGTCGCGACAGAGAAAACATCGAATTGACTCACTTTGGCAATCTCGTGGTCTAGTGTCCCGACTCTACCTTTACGTTTTGGGTCTCCCCCAAGCAAACTTTGTAGTACAGTCTGAGTATAGTAATATCATGAGCAGACATGCAGTGCTGGTGTTGTCTAGGGTCCTTTGTAATATAAGCTCACCTGGAAGGGTACTCAATGATACCAGAGTAGATGTAGTCACCAAAAGCAGCCTCTGTTTGACCCGTTAAACTTGTTGGTGAATATGAGTACATAATAATCCTAGTATTTTGATTTAGCTTGATTGTTGAAATACCACATTCTCTGAAACATTAAGAACTTTCTGATATTGTAAGAATTGGATATGTGCATGCAAATCATGGGTTAAGTAAGATCATGCAAAAATATCACGTATAAATACAGTGTTGCCTGATGTTTTGCTGCAAGGACGCCACACCGCCATATTTATGTATTTAACTCCATTATAATTCAATAGGATTGATGGCAACAGGATACCTTTTTATTATCACAATTCACACACCCACTCAGTTGGTATTGACCTTCAGCCGTAGGCATATCGAAGGCCGAATATTTAAATTGGGACATAATCAACATGAGGGTCTCACTGGTTCACTTCTTTGTTGGGTTGAACCTTTCTGCAAAATATTCGCTAACCAGCAATGATTGACCATAATTTAAGGTATTATAATTTCCTCTTTAGAACATTATAATAGCATATATGTCATGCTATTAGGGCGATAGCTGGGATGAAGACAAAGTATGGATAAAGTCAATCGAGTGACATCGAAAACCGGAGCCACTAATAACATCACAACAGCCCTATTGATTATTAAATTGTCAATATTTCACTATTTATTACAGTGAATTTAATAGATGCAATGAAATAATTCAGACCCCAAGTACGCTTATATTATTGAAAATTCATGAGGAAACCCAAACACAAATAAAACTATGTCATGTTTTCACAAATCAGAGACACAATTAACCTTATAAAATTGGATGTTTTGAGGGGACATTCTTGTATGAGATATCCATACTGAAAAGTACCCATGAGTAAAAGAGATAATCCAGAGAATACCTTTCAGGAGTGGAGCATTCCAAAATGGTGTATCAGTCCATTATACATTATAATAATTCTCTCAATGGTTGTCAATTACAGACATTTTAAATTTATAATCGTCGATACTATGGCTAACACAAGCTTCTTTGTTGGTGTAGATACTCAAAATCAACCTGAAAAAACGATATAATTCATATTTCAGATAGATTACATCGCATATTCTATGTGATCGCTCTGAGAGAGGAGATTGCATAAGTGGTTTGAACTCTGATACTTATTAACTTTTTATGGGAGTTGCAATTTTGTTTCTACTAAATAACTACATTCTCTTAAAGACTGGCATTTTTGAGTACTTGATCATTCCCGACGACAAGTATTTTGTGTTTCATATCGAAAATAGTTGGTATCTACAAAATAAATCTTTTCATTTTTGTAGATATCTTATGTGAAACGGAATAACACATGCATTTTTGTCACATAGATAATGATCCTTATGTGTTCTATGGAACTTAAAAATCCACTAATGTGTATTTACAACAAGAATGCGCTGAGAAAATTCCTGTGAAACCCCTGTCTGCAAGGACCAGCAGATTTGCGCAGCACCATAATTATCACACCTTGTAATTAACTTTTTTTCCATTGAAACACCATAACAAACTTATATATCATCTATATAAAAATGGTTTTTTTGAAATAAGATAAAAAATCGTATACCCAGTTGGCGGGAGCGACCGTGTTTGTGAATCCTCAAATTACTCTTCTACTTTCTCTCCTCTCTCTCACTCATACTCTCTCTCTCTTCTCTCTGCGTTCTTCTCTTTTCATCCTCAATTACTCCATACATCTCGCTCGTATCTCTTCCTCTCTCCATCCTCTTCTCTGCTGTCCTCAATACTTACTCATCATTTTTTTTTATCTAACAAAACTTAAAAACCCACATGCAATATTTCTAGCGCACCTTAGTATTTTTTAGTTTTGAAGAATTGTCTCATACTAACATCGTATGTTGTACCTCTAAAAAAAAAAAAAAAAAAAAAGAAAAACCAAGACAAGTAGTTATCCCAAAACAGCCTTCTGTTATCAATGAATGGCTGTTATTTCCAGCATTCTCGCACCGAGAGTATGGTTCCCTCAAAGCCAAATGAAAACCGGTACCATCAGTAGGGCTGATATAATCTATTACACTGGAGCGATTAATGTGGACCTTCTCCAGACCTGAGAACTTCGAGGAACATATTGTGGAGAACGATGTGTTGGATAGAAATACAGCCGCATTGGTAGGCTATGCATCTGAGGAGGACGATAAGTACAACGAATATGATATATACCCGACTCACTTTACAAGACTCTCCTCAAATTAATGGGTATTTAGGGTATGCAGAAACAAAAAGCCTAAGTTTACGGACTACTGATAAGGATTGAATTCTACCGTCAATCGTCTGTATATTCCGTAATCAGGGTTAACCCATTAGTGTCCAGGGAATATAGTCTCCATTCTCGGCCTGCGAAGAATCAACTGGTCGGCGCCGCTGCCATTAGAAAACTGGTGATTATAATTGTTCGCCATGGTAGGCGCAAAGGCACGATATGGTCCATACAGACATCAGACCCCCCATAGGACACTGTGAAAACGACAGCAGGCCGCCGGAAAAAGTACATGCATCGTGCGATTTGTAAAGGGAGACACCTCCGCCTTCTCCTCTGAGGATAGCTAGAGCTGCACCTTAATATGGTTATCTCTCTA
>CAJDSM010041598.1:10600-24183 GCA_903981925.1 Ostrea lurida | reverse complement strand
AGAACTACAGGGAAAATACTTGCATGATTGACAGATTTGATGTGTTCCTTTTGCAATTAAAGAGCTTGAAATAGGAAGTTAATTAAGTGATTATTTACACAATTAGCAACAAAGTTTCATCCGCTGCATCTATTCGGATGTCCTACTTTTACAGCTTTTAAAACAGAACACAATCCTGATCTTGATGAATATAAAAATGCAATAATATAAAAATTAAAATTTTCACACTTGTCTATCAAACGTTACAAAATTTAAACTTGATCCATAGTTTGCCACTCTGGAACTACACTGCAAGCCTCACACAGGCATTAAAGTAAAAAAAGACAAATCCAATGGCCAAGGACAGGACGGATACAGAGATGGACAGAATGTACAGACGAGAGGAAACCTATAGTCCCTCTTCAGTTTAACAACTATTGACCTTTGTTAGATGTAATGATGGTTGGACTTACCATAATATTGGCCTGTAGATGTATTATGATGTTGGACTGTAACATTGGCCTGTAAGATGTAATGATGTTGGACTGTAGATCACCTTTAGAGTAATGATTGATTTGGATGTATATCTACCTTGGAGATAATAATGATGTTGGACTTAATATTACTGTAGAGTAATGATGATGGACTGTAATTATTGACCTTGTAAATGCAACAATGACCTCTACGTAACACTGCCTTGTAGAGGTAATGATGATGAATGTTGATGTTGGACTGTATATTCGACCCTTGTAGAATGTAACAATGACCTCTCACTGTAATATTGACTTGCTAGAATGTAAACATTGACTCTGCACTGTAATTTGACCTTGTAGATGTACATTGACCTCTTCACTGTATATGACCTGTTAGATGTAGATGATGATGAATGATGATGTTGACTGTAATTGATCTGTAGGTTGTTAACAGTGACTCTCACTGTTATTACTGACCTTGTAGGTGAACAATGACCTTCTCACTGTTTACGACCCGTACTTGAGGATTCCCATCCATCAGTTGTACTACACCATAGTAGTGGCTCCTGTAGAGTTTCTGCACGCGAACTGGAACACTCTGTTGGTGGTTGTGCAGGTTGAACTTGAACTTTATCCCTGTCATTTGTCCTGCAAACAAGAGTAATGGCATAAAACATATCACTCTCACTAGGTGAAACGATACATCGCGATGCAGCTGAATCCTATTTACGGTACTGGTTCTCGATTCGATGTTCGATTTATCTGGTCTATCAGTTCGATGCAGTTCTAAAATGTATAGCACCAATTGTTTTAAAAACATGGTTTCTGACTGAGGCCAATGCAATTGAAATTGCCTCCTAAGTGCGATTATTGCAGTAAACTTTGCCGTGTAAAATTGACGCACGTCTGGTTGAAAAATGGCACCATAATGTTATATATTCGGGTATGGGAAGTTAAAAATTTTTTGTTTAATTTTGAACAACTTTTTCTTGGTCTGATTTGTTTGCAGAGGAGCAATAAATATGTGGAAACATAAAAATCTAGCAGTTGTAATATTGACATGCTAGTGTATCGAATCGAAAATCATCGAATCGAGACTAAAGTATCGAAAATCGCATTGAATCGAGAAGGTACTGCATCGTTATCACCATCTCAGTGTACTATATGTTTCTTATTCCTAATGCAAGCAATTGAAAGTTAATCAAATATTACAACCCTTATTTTCTACGGTTGTGAACTTCTTGTGTCACTTCATTCTAACTTGAAGCTATTCTGTAATAAGACAGATGTTCCCCCAACACCTTCATTTACTACGCGGTACCATTTTTTGTAAGTCATACGAAGCTCCATATTTCGCGAGCAAGAATTCCGTTACAGGGACCAAACAAGACATAATTAGAAAAATCATTAAAGAATAACATCTGCAGCAATTGTTCTATAATGCTTTACAAAGGTATTTCTCAGTGGACAAGATGCAAGCATAAAAAGTTTAGTGGCTATCAGTCCCCTATAACCCTTCTATGACCTCGGTCAATGGTCGTTTGATGGATTTCAGAAGACTTGGGAAATATTAAAACTAACATGGATTTCATCAAGACCGTTTTGGCTCTTACCCTTATACATAACCCCTACCCCAAGGATTCATGAAGGTTATACAATTATAATAGAAACTCCTGTCATTCCAAATATCCATTTAGTTTAAAATATCCATAATAATGAAAGAAAAGCAGGAGTCCTTATTTCAATTTTAAAGAACTGTTAATTTTTATTCTCTCACTTCTAGAAAACTGTCTTTAATATAAACATTATCGTAACAGATACGCTTACCAACGTTTTGGGCCTCTTCCTAACTCGCTGCTCCTGGGTGGACTCGTGTCAGAACCCATCATCCGAAAAAGAAAATTCTAGTAACGAAACATAAAAATCCCAAATTACAAGCTAACTCTTTGGGATAGTTACGACGGGCCTTCTCAATAACTGCTGTGACGAAAGTATCACCTAAAATGTCATACGATTTTTAAAATAAAAATAAAGTTTACATTTCTGCAGTATCCATGCAACGTGTGCATGTTAGGTTGAGGTGAATTGGTGCAGATGCAGTAAGGCTATTAATATTACAAAACCGATTTTAAAAAAATTAATATTCGTTCACGACTATTTTGGGTACTGCATGATTCTCATCACCTCGCGCCAATGATTGGACCCACCCCAGCGGAAGCGCTAAGATGCTCTCATAGAAATTTTAAACAATAACGTATAATCAATTGCTACTTGACTTGTCACTGTGCCGTGAAATATTCAGAGTACCGTTTGATACCAAAAGACTTGATGTTTTTCCGATATTTGAAAATGACTAACACTTTACGGTATACCAAATTTTATAAGTGGGAATAGACAATTAATCAAAGTGAAAAGTGTAATAAGATATCTATTAACAATAATACATACGATGACATCGCCGCATTTGCCGTGAGGAGCTAACTTTGGTCTTGCAGGCCAAAAGACCAAATTGTCAATAGCTGTCTAACTTGGTTTAACCTCAGAAGGTTGACCTAAAATAACACTAACAATATCTTACAGACTTTAATACCCGTCTTGTATAGATTTCGTCTCCCACAGTATGATGCGCGTAGAGTCGCACCTCCACTAGTGTTACAGAACTAACGTATTTTAGAAAAACAAAAAAAAAAAAAAACACAGTTTTTTTTGAAATGACAATATATTATTTTTATAGTTGACAAAAGGATATGGCACGAAGTCTTAAAATCATAGACGCACATCTCCTTTTTTCATCGTATTTGTTTACATGCAAAAATGATTTAAACAAGTAGCAAAAATTATACTTTGAATTTATTACACTTGTGATATCATTCTTTAAAGTAGATCAAAATACTATAAAAGGTGAAATAATTTCTGACCCCCAGTAAAGTAAACCATTTACGAACAAAGCAGTGAAGAATCGATTATTACACGTGTCTTACAAACCTTTTCCCGTGGAACTGGCACAGAGTTCTATCAAGAGAGAATGGGCCGTCGAATAGTCAACGGCAGGATTATTTATATAGGAAGTTAGAATTCAAAATATCTTTTTTTCCCAAACCCCGCTTTGTTAATTGTTTTTTGTGTAGAAGGTAAAGTAAATAGCTTTTTTATACTTGCGGACGGTGGGATTGCTTGTGAAACTGTAAAGACACAAAAAAATATATATTCTTCGTTGAAAAGTCTATCATTTCGCCAAATTCTACGGTGCGACCTTATAATGACCCATTGTTACGACGATTACAACATATAATCTATAGGTCATATTGTTGACTGATTTTTGTTTCATCCCTTGGTTTTAGTTACTGTACAAATTTTTCCTAATCCCAGACTCTGACTCGGGTAAGTTCCCGTATTCTACGTTATATATCGATTCAAGGTGCTCACGGCTCGACGTGTGAGCCGGTCAGCAGAGGAGTTGCCTATAACTAACCTTCCCAATCAGGCACCTGATGCCTATGCATCTTACCGCTTTTATGTTGCGTGATGAATATGTCCGTGGTGCACCTAGTACACACGTCGATTTTCGAAACTTACCATGGCCATATATATATTATGTATATCTATATTTTATTATGATTGCGTTGTGAGGTTCAACAATGTTAAACTTCTTTGCCTTTTTTGTATTATCACATGCATATCTAAGTACATAAAAATCGATGGTAAGAATACTATAGAGAGTCGATATACATAAGAAGACAAAAACCTGCCATTTAATATACATCACAAACAATGTCACAGTACTGGCGTTGCCAATGCCCGAAGATGACTCTGTTATTTTTTTATGACTAGGTTGTAATTCTAAAATAATTAGAAACAAGTGTTTGTTCTTGTTATCTTTTATTTCAATGTGTAATTAGTATGAAAGTGTCCATAGATACTTGTTTCATTAGATGGTATTACATAGGGAAAACGACTGCTTCCGAATATTGTCAAACGATTTAAATTTTTCGGAAAGAGGATACAGATTATGTCATCGTTTATAGAAGAAACTAATTTATAAATGGCGATTAAGCAAAGAAATTTTCTATGATTTTAATGGTCTCTCACAAGAAAAATAATAATAGCCAACTGAACCATAAAGGGCCGTGGAGTGACATACAGCTGCTAAATTGAATCAGTGACTCTATTAAATGAAGACTGGTGTTCACTTATCGGCGAAACCTTCCGAATCCTGGTGGAGTGATCCGAGTGTGTGTCAAAATAGGTCTTGTCAGTACCCCTTACTTGTACTGTCCAAGAATGATGCGACCTAAATCCATGATCATGAGGTAGTTCCTTTTCGGGATGAAATGACGCGGCAAAACGACAGAAGCTGTGTCTCATCGCTGTCTCCACGCAGGTGGTGGCACGATAAAGATCCTTATCCCTGTTCTCGAAAGGGCCATTGTCAATGCGCCCTTAAGCTGGTTATAATCTTAACAGTCTTTTGCTGAGCAATGATTGACGTCTCCATTCAATTGCAGTGAGAAAAGATTCTCAAGCGGGGACGTAAAACATAACTAAATGACTATAGTCAAATCTCCAATTTAATATGACACGTATCGGTCGAGCAAGAATATACTGACCCATTCTCTTGACCCACAGTTGAGTTGTCGGTCCTTCTCTTCCTTACATCCTCTGATCAACTCCGTTTTACAAGTATATTTGTTAAAAACACATTTTGAATGAATGGAAACACACACTGTGACTTAGTGGTGTACTTCTTTGTAAACATTTTTATAATATAGTATAGTAACCATAAACTTGTTTGTATACTTTTGTTTCATACTAATAATTTGTTGTTAAAAGATTAAACGCAAAATAGTTCTTCTAAAACCATAAAATACCAAACGTATTTATTTAAAATTTAAAACCTTTCTATCAGCACCCAACATTATAACAAATACAGTTAACATGAAATTATTTTCTTTTTATACTATTTCTATACAAAAAGAAACATCCCTGTTATGAATCACTCATACATTTATGTGGTGTTTCCATTCTTCTTGTTACAAATGAGGATTTTATCATTAAAATCTTGTTTTATATAACGGGAGTCTGGACAGTAGATGTCAAGCGAAGTGTATAGACAAGACAAAAGGGACCAGACTTTTAATACTTCTGATTTATAGCAATGCAAGAATGGGAAATACTGAACCTTATCAAACTTTCCAGATTTAACCTGCCTAAAATATTTCTCTTTCTTCGCATCTTTATGACGTCAAGGAAAATTTATATAATTTATATTCAACAATTATAAATAAATCAAGAGTATGCAAGTGACATCAGGCAGCGAAATGCATGAAGGGATTGATATCATGTCATATACTTCAAAAACATAGAAAGCACTGATACTTCGAGCCGCAAGCGTAGGTGGCATATATCAGTTACGTCACTACAGTGCGCATCGAGTTCGTCTTTTCTCTGTAAGAACAAGGTGGTTCTTTTGGTCGTTATCTGTCTTCCAAGTGGGCATGCAAAGTAATCTGAAGCCTACACATTCTTGCTATTTTGAAGCGGGACTCCCTTTTTTAGGATATCTTACAATGCGCTAAGTTCTTGATTATGTATGACCCTATCATCATGCATGAAAACCCAATCATCAAACGAACTAAGTACAGAGCGGAGAATGTGAGCGCTAGACTGAGTAACCGAAGAAAAACAGACACTGCTGCCGTGGCAGACGAACATGGAAACTTCTAGGCGTCACATTACATAACGAGACTAATGGTATAGATCCGCGCTACACTAACCCAGAAGTAAAAAATTATCAATTGCAGGTAAAGCAACTAACCAAATAATCTAATTGGTTTGTACATGAACATAGTTCAAAAGGATCAACTATGATTTGCGACAACCATATTGAGTTTTGACACAGCCTTGCAGCCTTTTTATTGACTATCGTCGTGCATTTTACAGAGAGTTCCAGCATCATTAGCAGCCTACTGCAGAAATAGCCACCCCGTTAAGCCACATATGGTTTCACTAATAAAACCTCGGTCTTATAGCCAAACGGCACCATTTTTGTGTCATGTACAAGTAATTGTATACTATAGCGTAGCACCACGGTTTTACTAGAAAAACAGGAATAGACTTCAGTCAAAAATTTTGGTTTTCATTATATTACTTAGTAATCGTTAAGATTTTTATCTAATTTCGTCTAGCCAGGTGTTAAGAGATAAATCTGTCAGGCGCGGATTCAAGAAGGAGTAGTACCGTGCGTAAACCGCTCTCCCCCGCCACCACCACCCTGAAATATGAATAAAACAGATACGAAAAGGGGAGGAAGGCACATGAGATGAGGAAGGGGCCACATGGCTATCATCTGATACTAGTATGGATAGATGAGTGAGGAGAGAAGGTGAAGAAAGACTAAAGCTAGGGAGAAATTGTATACATGGTCTTGAAAAAAAGAGTGTATACGAGTAGAGAGGAAGAAGAGTGGATGAAATTGATAGTAAAGGAGACCGACCGGTAAGACAAGGGAGGACACGGTAGGAAGCCCAGCAAGAGGATGGCTTATCAAGTTTCTTGTAGATACATGGAGAGGTTAGGATATACAGTGAATGAGAGGGAGAGAGTAAGGTAGACAAAGACGCCTCAGAACAGCCGCACGAATAAATATTTAGTCTGGCGGATATTAAGCATAGGGGGCCTGTGGGTTGGCATACACGGCCGCGCAGGACCCTAAGAATAAGTCCTTTAATCCGAAAAATAGGCATTAGAAGTAGGGTACTCCATGGTGGGTGATTATATACCATGATTGTTGGAGACACATGTTATAATAAGATTCAAATAGGTGTCAGTTTAACATCAAATCTTAGTGCTTCTCAAAGGATTACCAACCTAGGACACATATTAAAAGAGCTTGTATAACCGGATCTCTATAGATGGTGAACGAGCTTTCTCAATTAGTTGTAAGAAAAGCATAACGGCTGGCCTAACCCGTTAGTGGGGTGCATCTACATCGAGGGTCCCGTGGAGCACTTATATAGTGGAGATTCAAGGTTTTGTTTGGCAAATGTCTCACCCATGGCCCGCCCCCGCGTGGTGATTGTTTTTAAGACGCTATGGGGCAAAATGCTAAATTACCGTGGTCGGACAGAGGGCCCCCCACTATTTCTTGTGGGAGTGGTCCCGCGAGTTCGAGACCCTTCCCGACTAAGGAGAATACCTTCCTACGGCTTAGTCACACCATCATAGCTGTGCCCCAATCTATAGATTAGGAATCAATCTTTGTAATCCAATACATAGGGCATCTTTAACTAATCTCACCCCCCAAAGGGACGCAAAATGGAAAAACCTAGCGTCAGTGGCCAGGAAAAAGCTGAACATTCTCAAGAAGCTTCCGGTTTATGGAAATCCGTGTCAACAGCCGCCCACATCTGATAAGTGGAGATTCAAGTTTTGTTTCCAAATCATATGACCTCATCCGCGGAAAGCTCCCCTCTCACAGGGAGCGGCTTACGAAACTGGGTTCTGGATCCTGGCCCCCACATAAGTGTGTAATTTCGAAAGTATTGGTACATGGAAGCTTTGCATACAGAAAGATATTAGTTAATAGGAAAAAATCTTTAAAAACATACTCTCCTTAACTCATATCCGAACTACCTCGGGCGAGAGACCCGAACGCGACTTAAGAATAGTTCTATATTATGGATGCAAGCTTTCCTGAACTCATAGTGGGCTAGACAGTGCAAAGTTTAGATATCCAAAATCACATCAGACTCCCCGGGGGAATAATGATTGGTTTTCTAGTTTCTTTGTAACCGAGGGAGGGCCAACTAATAACTAGCACGGCCCGTGAGGTCCAGTTTCAAAGGTTGCATACCACCTTCCTAAGTTCATATATATAAGGAACATACAATCTTGTAAATAACATTCTTTACTTCTCTCAAGAAGGGTACCAGGCATTAAGTTGGTCCATGGAAAGAACCAGAAGCGTCGAATGAATGTTTATATATGAAACGCCCTCTCTCTGTTGGAATCTATATAGTGGCAGGTCACTGATCTTCAGGCGCAATTTTAGCTCGTAGACTTCTTTTGGTATACAAGAACCCTCTCTTTAGTCGCGAATATTCTCGAGAAACCTGCGATTACGCCCACCTCTGTTCTACCCCGCAATTTCACACAGCAAGCACATAAAAAATAGTGATGGCAAATTAAAGTATGGTAGCTTTCTCTATCCCCTCTACAAAACAATTTTTCAGAAAGATGGACACCCCAGGACCTCGTGAAGAATCGCAAAAGTAATAGTGGCCTAGATGGCGCCATTTTTGAAAACAACGCAACCTCGTTCTATATAACCAAAAATTATAAGCTTATAGGAAGGATCATAGTGTTTGGTTTTAAACCCGATATCATCAAATTGAAAAGATGAACAACGATTTTATTATCTTTTTAAGAAAAGATATAAGTGAGACTTGGGTGAGTCTTTATATTTAATCATTACATCATTATGGGCGATGGATATTTATCATCTATCGACATCATCAATATGTGTGTGATTAACGGAGAAAATTGATAACTGTTCAATCTTGGAAAAATCCTTGGAGAATCTAAGATAAAAATACGATTTTTGTTGCAATCCTGAGACTTAAAACAAAAGGTCTATGTCTTATCCAATACTCCAAGTATAAATTGGTCATGTTTGAACATCAATACTAATTATTGATTATTTTGACTAAAAAGCATTTAACTCTTTCATGTCCACAGATTTTCGAGAACATTTGGCATAGTTGTTCTTACAGGCTAATTTGGTGTGCTGTGTTTATAACTACCATTATTCATTCTCGGTGTCCACGACAGAGATTCGAGTTCATCCACTTTATTGACCTTCTTGATCAAATGCGGCCACCATAACCCACTAGCCTTATTGGACGCGGTCCATCAGGCATTACTTGCTGCGTTTTCGATGATTTTCCACCCGGGGAGTACCAGCGTGGCATGTGAGACCCCCCACCGAGGATGACTGCCTAGCGTTGACTGGTGACTGCGTTATGGGGTCACCGCAAGCTAGGCTGGGGCAATGTTATAAGGGTAGAGTGCCAGGCAACCACCATCCCACTGACCCTATCCCGACCTGTAGGTCTTTGATCCGTACCCGCATGGGCCCTTGTCTCCATAGAGATTAAAAAAATTTAAACGTCGACCTGATCTTGGCTATATGGAGTTGATGCTAACCTAGGTCCGCGGATTTGCTACAATAACCACCCTCTCACCACCTCTCCTAGACATAAGGAAAACTCCTATCTGGGTTAGTCATAGCGCTAAATAGACCATCTTGCCATTTTGAGATGATTTTCTCGACCCACCCGCCCTCCCAGGTGCAAATATCGATTGCTGGCGTTTGTTTCACATTCTATGGGGTGTTCTAAGCGTAAAGTACTCTAAGTTATCTATCCCAGTAGCGTTTATGTACATGGCGGACAAACCTCAGTCGTCGTAAATTAGATCACTAACATGTACGTTATTACCTCAAACATATGTAAAGTTCCTCAGTCATAGCGACTCACCCTTTCTCTGCGTCTCTAAGACCTCCTCCCAATCGCACGGGGAAGGACTATGGTGTTATGGAGCGTGAGACCGCATTGAAAGATCATATTTCTTTTAGACCGTAATCTCGAGAACGCATTACTATGTGGGGCAAAGCCTAATATCGAGCTAAGATTTACTCTCAGCTGGTCAGCAAGCTTGCCCCCATTAGACCTATGGAATAAATTATTACATGACTACGTAGCTTACAACCTCACGATACATGGTCTACCAACGCCACCGTCAAGCAGCCTATCTTTTTCTCTGACGATAACGCGATAAAGTACATAGAGTATGACCCCCAGGAATTTTGAAATCGATAGGATGACGAAGCAAGTTACCGTGGGGCGACTAATGCGTTTTCATTGATGAAGCAGCTTCTTGTAAAGGCCCTATTTCCTACCAACGTCAACCACGCTTTAGAACTGAACAGGAGACCAGTGAGACGAATGACTAGCAAACATGGTCAACCCTTTACATGCTTCTCTTCCTGAGAGTGCCAGAACCCGTCCGATAAGTGACTATTATTACACGTCTGCCTTTACTGGAATTATCACCCTTCAACACCTATACCTACAAGACTCCAATGTGTATAAGAGAGATGTTGTGGGAAAGGCCGGTGATTAGATTCTGCCGAGAATCCTCAGCACACCAGCACATAGGGCTTCATCCCTTGTATTTATTGGAACTTATGCTAATTTCACGTGCAGATATTATCAGATCAGTTAGTGGAGACTCTGATAAGATAGAGTGTCGCGACAGAGAAAACATCGAATTGACTCACTTTGGCAATCTCGTGGTCTAGTGTCCCGACTCTACCTTTACGTTTTGGGTCTCCCCCAAGCAAACTTTGTAGTACAGTCTGAGTATAGTAATATCATGAGCAGACATGCAGTGCTGGTGTTGTCTAGGGTCCTTTGTAATATAAGCTCACCTGGAAGGGTACTCAATGATACCAGAGTAGATGTAGTCACCAAAAGCAGCCTCTGTTTGACCCGTTAAACTTGTTGGTGAATATGAGTACATAATAATCCTAGTATTTTGATTTAGCTTGATTGTTGAAATACCACATTCTCTGAAACATTAAGAACTTTCTGATATTGTAAGAATTGGATATGTGCATGCAAATCATGGGTTAAGTAAGATCATGCAAAAATATCACGTATAAATACAGTGTTGCCTGATGTTTTGCTGCAAGGACGCCACACCGCCATATTTATGTATTTAACTCCATTATAATTCAATAGGATTGATGGCAACAGGATACCTTTTTATTATCACAATTCACACACCCACTCAGTTGGTATTGACCTTCAGCCGTAGGCATATCGAAGGCCGAATATTTAAATTGGGACATAATCAACATGAGGGTCTCACTGGTTCACTTCTTTGTTGGGTTGAACCTTTCTGCAAAATATTCGCTAACCAGCAATGATTGACCATAATTTAAGGTATTATAATTTCCTCTTTAGAACATTATAATAGCATATATGTCATGCTATTAGGGCGATAGCTGGGATGAAGACAAAGTATGGATAAAGTCAATCGAGTGACATCGAAAACCGGAGCCACTAATAACATCACAACAGCCCTATTGATTATTAAATTGTCAATATTTCACTATTTATTACAGTGAATTTAATAGATGCAATGAAATAATTCAGACCCCAAGTACGCTTATATTATTGAAAATTCATGAGGAAACCCAAACACAAATAAAACTATGTCATGTTTTCACAAATCAGAGACACAATTAACCTTATAAAATTGGATGTTTTGAGGGGACATTCTTGTATGAGATATCCATACTGAAAAGTACCCATGAGTAAAAGAGATAATCCAGAGAATACCTTTCAGGAGTGGAGCATTCCAAAATGGTGTATCAGTCCATTATACATTATAATAATTCTCTCAATGGTTGTCAATTACAGACATTTTAAATTTATAATCGTCGATACTATGGCTAACACAAGCTTCTTTGTTGGTGTAGATACTCAAAATCAACCTGAAAAAACGATATAATTCATATTTCAGATAGATTACATCGCATATTCTATGTGATCGCTCTGAGAGAGGAGATTGCATAAGTGGTTTGAACTCTGATACTTATTAACTTTTTATGGGAGTTGCAATTTTGTTTCTACTAAATAACTACATTCTCTTAAAGACTGGCATTTTTGAGTACTTGATCATTCCCGACGACAAGTATTTTGTGTTTCATATCGAAAATAGTTGGTATCTACAAAATAAATCTTTTCATTTTTGTAGATATCTTATGTGAAACGGAATAACACATGCATTTTTGTCACATAGATAATGATCCTTATGTGTTCTATGGAACTTAAAAATCCACTAATGTGTATTTACAACAAGAATGCGCTGAGAAAATTCCTGTGAAACCCCTGTCTGCAAGGACCAGCAGATTTGCGCAGCACCATAATTATCACACCTTGTAATTAACTTTTTTTCCATTGAAACACCATAACAAACTTATATATCATCTATATAAAAATGGTTTTTTTGAAATAAGATAAAAAATCGTATACCCAGTTGGCGGGAGCGACCGTGTTTGTGAATCCTCAAATTACTCTTCTACTTTCTCTCCTCTCTCTCACTCATACTCTCTCTCTCTTCTCTCTGCGTTCTTCTCTTTTCATCCTCAATTACTCCATACATCTCGCTCGTATCTCTTCCTCTCTCCATCCTCTTCTCTGCTGTCCTCAATACTTACTCATCATTTTTTTTTATCTAACAAAACTTAAAAACCCACATGCAATATTTCTAGCGCACCTTAGTATTTTTTAGTTTTGAAGAATTGTCTCATACTAACATCGTATGTTGTACCTCTAAAAAAAAAAAAAAAAAAAAAGAAAAACCAAGACAAGTAGTTATCCCAAAACAGCCTTCTGTTATCAATGAATGGCTGTTATTTCCAGCATTCTCGCACCGAGAGTATGGTTCCCTCAAAGCCAAATGAAAACCGGTACCATCAGTAGGGCTGATATAATCTATTACACTGGAGCGATTAATGTGGACCTTCTCCAGACCTGAGAACTTCGAGGAACATATTGTGGAGAACGATGTGTTGGATAGAAATACAGCCGCATTGGTAGGCTATGCATCTGAGGAGGACGATAAGTACAACGAATATGATATATACCCGACTCACTTTACAAGACTCTCCTCAAATTAATGGGTATTTAGGGTATGCAGAAACAAAAAGCCTAAGTTTACGGACTACTGATAAGGATTGAATTCTACCGTCAATCGTCTGTATATTCCGTAATCAGGGTTAACCCATTAGTGTCCAGGGAATATAGTCTCCATTCTCGGCCTGCGAAGAATCAACTGGTCGGCGCCGCTGCCATTAGAAAACTGGTGATTATAATTGTTCGCCATGGTAGGCGCAAAGGCACGATATGGTCCATACAGACATCAGACCCCCCATAGGACACTGTGAAAACGACAGCAGGCCGCCGGAAAAAGTACATGCATCGTGCGATTTGTAAAGGGAGACACCTCCGCCTTCTCCTCTGAGGATAGCTAGAGCTGCACCTTAATATGGTTATCTCTCTA
>CAJDSM010041594.1:6571-18295 GCA_903981925.1 Ostrea lurida | reverse complement strand
AGAGAGAGAGAGAGAGAGAGAGAGAATGGGAATTAATTGAGTGAAATTAATATAAACATGAACAGCAAATTAACCGAGGGTGACACCTTTATTGGTTTCACCTGGGAAAACACATTGGCATCGCGAGATTGGCGACTTCCCACGTAGAAGAGCGACCTAGGGGAGCAGTAATGAAGTAATTTGTAACGATGAAATTCCTCCGTGTTTGTAAACATTTTTTCTCTGGTGGGGATATGAACTAATGTTTGATATTTACATCTAAAATGGGTCCACCTCCGTGCACCCCCCCCCCCTCCCCCCCCACACACACACACACACGTAGACAGTACGCACATGTACAATACAGATACGTACAATACACATGTATGTACAGTACACACATATGTACAATAAAACGACAAGAATAGACTTTCATTTCAAATCACAAAATTTAAACACTAGTAGCCTAATATATAGATCATATAACAGAAGGTATGATGGAGTATAAACTGCAGTAACGCTTTGTAGCCCCTTTAAAAATTAGATGTACATGTATCTAGAATGATAAAACATACACGCATAATACCCCCTCCACCAGTTTCATCACTGGATAGGTCATGTTTTAAATAACTTTGTGGGCTTCCACTTCACACCCCTCGGTCACTGCATCCTTTAAAATCGCATTTCTTTTTGAAATTTCACAGGATCCAAGAGGGAATAGGGAAACATCCATCTCTGGTACATTAATTACTATTAGAATCATCTATTCCAAAGGCATTCCACAGGCCTGACACTATGATGAACTCGTCACCGAATTGACCCTCTGTATTCTTTATTTACACAAGGAGGGAATCCGGAATCCCAACATTTCCATTCGTCTTTATTTTATATTTTACGGAACAGGAACTTCCTTTTCCTCTATCAATCAAAATGGAACACGCGTTTTCATTGGTCAATTCAATTTCGATTAAGTTAATTCGCACGTCATGTGCAAGTGAAATATCTAACATGCTGTATTATGTATTTTAATAATCATTCTAATAATTACATCAAAATCACTTAATATCTTACTTATTAAGGCGCCCATGTTTTTCCCTCTCAATTTTCGAACATACACGCTTTCAAACTCCTCTCGCACACGATGTGCGAGTTCATTTGATTGGAATAGACGACAAAGGAAAAGCTCTAGTGGTTCAAATACGACAGAAAATGCAATCCTTTTTTAATATTATACTAGGCAATTCACCCGCTGCTGAGTCCCAATAATTGATTACATTGAACCCAGGGAGGGGTGTCTCAAGGCTATACTTAATGGCAGGTACATATTGTACGACTTAGATCTCCAAACACCCGAATTAAGAGATAATCAATATTTAATTTTGAAATCCATAACAGTGGCGATTTAGAGCTTTCGGAACTCCGCGCGTGGCTCGTACCTCGCGTAGCGGAGTTAGCCGAGGATTGCCGATTGATTTACGAGGTGGCGGCCCAGCCCCCCTCCCCCCCGCCCCTCCCCCCCCTGCTCCCCCTACCCCCCCCCCGCGCCCCCCCCCCCCCCCCCACCCCCCCTGGCGTGACCGAAACTTAATCATTAGGTTGTATAATAAATTTCCGATATAATACTCTGATACAATGAACCTGTTTTAAACGTAAACCTGTTAAAATATGTCTCTAAAATTCCCTGAGAGGCTTCCGTTGGCTTTCATGCCAGGACGACCCCCCCCCCCCCCCCCCCCCCCCCCCCCCTTTCGAGTCAAATAACTTGAGTCCGCCAGAATCTGATTACACATTTGCATAATTGTTTCGAACCCGTGGATCCGGCTTAGAATAAGGTCTAGTCACAGCATCCGCCATTTACGTGTTAACATCTCGATTAAGGAGTGCGAACGAGCTCGTTCCTGAATGCAAGGCGCCGTAAACCAGTGGGGGTGCACGGGCGTGCAAGTGCAGCCCCCCATTTTATTTAAAGTGAAATAACAAAAATTTTCTCACGCGTCCATGGCGCTTCTTCGCCCCTGGACCCCGACCCTGCTGGGGCCTTGAACCGATTCCCCAGGACCCAACGAAATGCTAGATTTCTCGTTTCTGGCGGGCTTCGCCCCCTGGACCCCCTTACCAAGTAAATCCTGGACCACATGGACTCTGTTGAACAGTCTTAAAGGATCAGTTATATGAAGTTCTCTGTAACGAATATGTCCGGGTTTGTTTGGTATTCTTGTTTTAGATATGTTTCGGTGATGGTCGGGGGACGCGGAAACCTGAATTAGCACAGCCTTTAGACTCCTTGCCTTAAGTCTGTGGTGCACCTCCCAATAGAAACATTCCTGGTACGGCCCTGGAATGGGCGGTCATTCGGATGAACCGGAAAACCGAGGACCCCGTGTCACGAGCAGGTGTGATACATGATAAAGATCCCTCCCGCTCATAGGCCTCGAGCTCCGGAGGCCGGCGGAGGATAGGGCCTAAATTTGGCAGCCATTCACCAGCTATTCGGTTGACCGTCTCATTACTCGGTGAGAACGTACAACAATAAATAATTATATCAAATCAATATTTCGATATATTTCATAACAAACATTGTATAAAAATTTACATTTTTTCAAGTGCACGACAAATTGTATTTAGTTGAATCCATTATAATTCATTTATATTATGGATGCGATGTGATTTTTTTTTCAAACGATCCAGACAGAGAGAAAAAAAAATTACATTTTAATAAAAGTTTTGTAAGAAATACCCAACCATCTTATCAAGCTTTAATGAAAAACTAGATTGAAATAAACAAAGCCCAATATAGTAAGGTTTAAAATCTATTGGCCAAAGTTTTGTTAAGAAAATAGTTAATGCTGTCTTCTCTTCCTAATAATAATGCACTGGTGTTACCTAGTATATGCCTTATTTGTTCTCAGCACATATCTTTCTGATATATGTTATAGGACCCGTTACTTGTAATTGATACTTTTATATGAAATATTTTTCGTTGTACTTCCTCATGTTACCAGTGATCTGGTTTGACGTGGTGAAATAGAAGCGTGCATATTGCTACTTGTGTCATATACCTGGCTTGTAATATGGATTTACAGCGCGTTCGCACCTAAATAATATCGTTAGGTTTAGATCTTTTTTCTTTTTTTAAATTATAAACGACAATATTGAATTATTGTTGCTTTTTATTTGGAGAATTTATATTTATTCGTAGCTCGAGTGAAATTACCAATTACACGCCGTTCCGTCGTCGCTGTTCTTAAAATTTACTGTTCTGCGTCATATGTGACAATTTCTCCTATAAAATACGCCAAATACCCGATGCGACGATCTCTTGTCTTGTTCTTAAACCTCAGGTAAACTTATACATTTGATGATATAAATAATAGATGTCCGGTGAACATTGAATAAATAGTGTGCGCAAGAAATTTTCGACCTTGTTGATTTAGTAATATAGATAGATAGTCGGTACAAACAAATATTAAGTATTTGTAAAAACTATGATCTTTTCCTGATTGATTGAGGTCAACATCAAATGAGGACGAATGGAAATGAGAGGTACCGATTTTTTGGGACCTCGGGTTTCCCCCTTGTGTAGATATAGAATAGATAGTGTCAAATTCTAATAAGACAAAATGTTGTTAGCGATCCTCATGGACATTCCAGAAAAAGAGTCCATTTATTGAAACAGAATATCACGTACGTTCACTTATTCAAATGACGATTTACGTCCGATATACACTGCTTCAAATGACGCATATGTCAAGTGTACACTGATTCAGATGACGTAAATTTTATGTATCACGTATACACATATTCAAATGACGTTTTATCCGTGGGGAGCCGGGTTAGAATAGGTCCTCAGCATCCCCTTGCGTGTCGTAAGAGGCGACTGAATGGGGCGGTCATTCGGATGAGACCGAAAAAACCGAGGTCCCGTGTCACAGCAGGTGTGGCACGATAAAGATCCCTCCCTGCTCAAAGGCCCTGAGTGCCGAGCATAGGCCTAAATTTTGCAGCCCTTCACCGGCATTGGTGACGTCTCCATATGAGTGAAATATTCTCGGTGGGACGTAAAACAATAAATAATCAATCAATCAACCGGTAATACACTGATTCAGATGATGTTTCATGTCACGTGTACACACTGATTAAAATGACGCACCCTACACTGATTCAAATGACGTTTTATATCAAGCATACACTGATTCCATGTGCCTATTGAATGTTTTAATAGACGATGTAATAATAGAAATTCTAAAATGCGTTAGTTATTTTGACGAATGAAAAAAGACTTGGATTCAAATATGCATTAATTCCTAAAACAACGGGGGTGTTTTCCGTTTAGACTGCGGTTAATGCCTCTCGATTAATGGACTGATGTAAAAATTGCTAATTAAGTGAATGGGGTTAATTTATATTTAATTGCATGGAATGTTGACAATGAGTGATTGCTAGAAAATAGGTCGCTTTTTATTGTAAGACTACACTTTAATGTATTCCATATACATAATGTTACATGTACCAATGTGTCAAACTGAAAATAACTTGCTTTCTTTTAATACTACTCAAATATTTTCTCTCTTTCTTTTTCTCTTGTTAACCCCTTGTTCATTAAAACATCTCTTTCTCTCTCCCCTCGATTGTTAAACCCTTTGCTTGCCCCCCTCTCTCTCTCTCTCTCTCTCTCTCTCTCTCTCTCTCTCTCTCTCTCTCTCTCTCTCTCTCTCTCTCTCTCTCTCTCAATCCCTTTGTGGTTATTTTTATCAGAAATTCGATTCACAAAGACGCAATACCAATCTATATTCTGCTCCCCGTACAATAAATACTCTTAATAGGATAGGATATACTATAAGACGTTAAAGTCATCCCCTGGGAGAAATAACTCTGATTTCAGATGCTCTGTGTGGGTATGTCAATATTCCTGGAAATTTCCATCAATTATAAACCCCTGGAGACGGTGATTTACAATCTATAGGCTACGTTACAAACAGCCGGGAAGTGATGCTATCAAAATGACGGGAGGATGCCGTGCTAATCCTTGTCGTCCCGTGATAATAGTAGTAAATAAAAAAAAAAAAAAAAAAAAAACATACAAAAAACCAAAATCAAACAATCAAAAACTAACAAACAAACAGACAACTACCCAACAAACAAACAAACAAAAATAGAGAAAGAAAAAAAATACATGTAAAAGAGAAAAGAGAAAACTACTTATAACAGCGTTCCTCAAAAAAAATATATGTTGTAGAATTTTATTAAGTAGTTTTCATGATATAAACCTACTGATTTATGACTGATTCACGTAAAATATTTAAAAAAAGTAGATCTTTGGATTTTCGTTTAAAATTCGTTTAAAGAGACATATGGACACGTTCTGAGTTTCACAATGAGATAAACAACTCACAATTCTTTGTTATGTAAACAAGGCTTGTGCCATGTTCATGTTTACATAGAAATTGCTTGATAGAAAAGGCGGAATTTGATGCGAGAAACACTGCTGATTGTGTTCAGAATCAACATTTAATCTGCTTTAAATGAAACGATTAAGCCTTACTAGCATATTCAACACTTGGCACGAGCCTTGCTTACATAATAAAGAACAGTGAGTGGTGTATCTCACTAGTAACTCGAAACGTGTCTATGCCCCTTTAATGCACGTGAAAATCACTAGCATTTAAAACAGGCAAAAACATTGGAAATTTGAATATTTATGCATATACCAACATTGTGTGTATATATATATAGCGTATAGGAATTATACATGTATCATATCCTTAACACACCTAATGAAATCAAATGTAATTCCCCAATTTAAATAGCTTATGCATATTGTTGCACGTGCAGATATTCAATCATATTCACGTGCACAATTAAGTCCCGCCCCACACCTTCCACTTCTGTTACAGGGATATAAAGTACATACATAAAGCTAAACATGTACATGTAGCATACTCACCGCTCTTAGTCGGTTAATTTCACTAATTAGCTGTCTAATGGTCTTTGATCTAGTGACGTCAGATGATGACGTAATACATCCAATCACACACACGAGAATACAGACGGACAATCTCAGCTGTTTTGGACACAAAAACATTTTTGAACACATCGCGGTGCGGAGTTGAATTTCAATTTCACAAATCTCACAGAATGATCATTGTCGAACCTCACATATTCCTGACACAATGTGGGCACGTATTGCCGTTCGATTCCGCAGTGACGAATTAGTGCAAGTATAACTCATTATTAGTACTGAAATTCCTCCACAAATCTCCCTATTCCATTATACTTCCCCGAATCAATGAAGTGGCCCGTGCTTAGACGCCGAGCGTCGTAAATATATTAACGACCAAGAAATAATTATCTTGGACGGAGTGTTTCTTTGGTTTTGTATAACCTAGTAATTAGGTCAAAAGAACGCTCAGAATAATACTCGGAACCAGGTCTGTAACACTCGGAAGCACCTCCGTTTTCTCCCCTCGTCAGATTGCATTAAAAAACTTCTGCAAAGAAAGAAATATTTCATTGGTAATTTTCCAAACAGGCATGAACAATAAAAAAAATCCATTTGAAAAGATCGTCGCGCTGGTAGTGTAGTTATGTGTTTTCGAGAGCACTTTTCATACATATTTTTTTTTTTAAATCTTTATAAAGATGCTTTTAATGTTTGATCTAAGGCTCCATATTAAGGTATTGTAAAGCTTTAGATTATATGTCGCGTGAAATATGCATGCCAAGAGAAATCTGACGACGATCGCCAATAGAAAGTTTACAATAATTCAGCAATTAACAGTTTCTCGGTCGTCAGATTTTTCTTTTATTATTCTTTTGTGACAGAAAAAAAGGTTTGTCGAATAGAAGCGCGTGTTCTTTTAAACCAAGAGGCCCATGGACCACGTTGCTAGTATTAATAATTTTATTTTCAAATAAAAACAACAAAATTAATCTTAATTATGATCAAATCAGTTTTGTCCGTGGGACACCTGGCGTGAAAAGACGAGAATCTACAACACATGCTTGAACATAAACTGGTACCCAGTTGGCTCTCGCTTCTCTCAAGTTTGTGTGTAGCACCAATCAACGGGGTACCAGTTTAGCTTGCACATTGCTTAGACAATCTGTACATCGACCTTTCAAGTTCAATATAAGGTATCATATACATTTAAGAAATGAAATTCAATTTTCAAAATATAAGTACGGAGAGTATGAAGCGTGACGCTTCACGAAGGCCTATCTTATGTAATGCTTACTAAAGTGTAGCCTTGTGTAGCTCATACTTTCATGAATTTCAAAAAATGAAGTATATACTCTATATTTACACTCTACAATCGTTAATATTTATAAAGATTCATATACGCACTGTTCACAGCTACAAGACATTCATGAGGAAATGAGTATCATTTGCAAAGACAAAACCATTGGAAATGTAAGTATTGCTGCGCAAAGCGTAAACTCGTTTGTGTGTCCGCGGGTCAAGTCGTGACCCAAACTCGAATCAACTGTGACCACACTATCTGAACATTACGTATGGTACTTTGAGATAGAAAAATCTTGCACAGTAGGTTTGAATAGGAGATAGAGATTTTCGAGTTCTTCCGTTCCGTGGGTATTTAGTGTTTTAGAATCTAGTGCCTAAGTCAAGTAATAAAGCTATTTGTTTCACTTGAACTCTATTGCTCGTACTTCGCACATTGGCCTCGGATGTGATCGGAGTATCGCCATATTTGTTGAATTAACGGTCGCAAACATCCATTTCATCAGCTCCACTAACGCGACCCTTAAATCAATTTAAACAGTTGCAAATAACAAATAGTTACTAAGTGAATGTCATTTGCAGATTGCAGCACGGCGGAAAAGTGGTCTGTAGCCGACGCAGAGTGGAAAAGAGTAAACAGGCACTTCCGGCGAAGAAAAGTAAAGAAATCAGTGCATATCCCTACACTAATCACATACGAGGTTTGCGGAGTGTAGCCGAAGCGTATCATCCGAGGATTACCGATTGTATTTTAGTCTGGTTCATCATGGATACGCTCGATTGTGTCCTCAAATATCTGACAAGCGTCTGGTTAAACGAGACTAGATTTGTTTTAGCCTGGTTCCCTGTCCCATGCTCTATGCTCCGCGTCTTCTGTCTTTAGTTAGGGGCCAGGCTAGACTTGTTTAAGCATACTTACATGTACTTCCAGTTTAGCTAACAATCAGATGTTTAACTTACTCATTGTTGATGCCGAAATTATTAGCTGTTGTAAATGGTGTATGACAGAGAAATGTAATACTCTTTTATTCAAAACTCTATATTGTGTTTCCAGACTAAAGTTCTCAACAAATCTACACTACAGCACTGTTGCCCTTGAGAAGATAAATCTTACAAATGCAAGATATTTGTTAATATATGTATTCCTACGTAAAACTTGAATTTATTTATGAGCTCACTCCAACCTTTGGGATCATGCCGTTGACACATCGGGACTTTTTCTATGTACGAGGGTAACTAGTGTATTCGTTTAACAAACTACAACACAACGATCATGGTTATTGAGAAGGATTTGAATTAAACATAATTATCTCATGCACACATATCTTATGATTATAGTCTGAATCATCCCTACGCTTGTGAAGAGTCGGCGTATACACAAACGTCGGCATGACCCAGACTACTATGATCATTGAGGAACCATTCCCTCCACCCACCTGGGGGGGGGGGGGGGGGGGGTAGCTCAACGTTTGCAGCACCAGTTGGCGAATCCAGAAAATTTTCAGAGGGGGAGGGGGTATGTTGCAATCCAAGCTTTTACCTTTCCCGCTCCAAGAAGGGGGTGGGGCCGGGGGTGATATACCAATCGGGATCGCTGGTAGTTGTGACTTCGTGGCTGTCAGGAATATTACGCGTGCCAACACATCTGAGGATCGCGACATTCCGCCAACCATATCACCCAGTACTCGTGGCCTGTCAGGTAATCACATCAGCAAGACCAAGGAAGCCTCCATCGCGCCCGGCTACACGATTGACAACGTCGGGAGTGGTTGGGTAACATTAACACTGTACCTGTGGCTGTTAGGTGAATCGCGTCACACTCCCAACATCGATACTTAGGATGTTCTTCATTAATTTAAATACGGTAAGCATTTCATTTCTTACCTACTTAATGTGGACTGGACAGAATTGTAGAAATGGCTTACTCGGTTACAAAACCTCCCAATCTCAGGCATGATATCGCCCGTTGACTTTTGTCGAACCTGAGAGTTATTCACTGTGAGCTAGTCACGAAGGGAGATGAACACTCGTACACACTACACCTAGGAAAGTGGACTCGGCTACCAATCACCATCCGAAATTCCAAAACACAAGTCACCAACTATTGATGGTTGGTTGTTGCTGGTTCTTAGGCATCTAGTCAACAATCGGCCGAGTAACATCTACCACTGTGGCCGTGTCAGGGGCAGATATCCGTTCACATCCTGCGTGTTGCGTGTAAAACCTGACTGGCGACCCCTTACCCGGGTAATTGTCGCAGGTACAATCGCGTCTATCATATAACACTAGGAACCCACTCATCTGCCCACTCTTAAATTGTGACAGCTTTTTTGCTTGATTGCGGAGATGTCCGAAGAAAATATCTTCCAGTCTACGTCTAGGCCATTGAATGACGAAATCATCATGATGAGATGACTATTCAGAGTGGGCCTTAGGCAGTGGTATTCAACTTCACAGTGAGATCGAGTAAGATCACATTACAACTAGACGCAACATAAAACATCGTAGATAACTGTTGTAAGAAATAGTGGAAATCGATGCCATTTTCTGGGAAATTCACACTCATGGTTGCACTTAGAACCGGCAGTGAACTTTCTGGTGCAGACCAACGCCCGGTGATGGGATACATGTAGTTGACAACCATTCATAGGACACTATGTCGTGCTGGTAACCAAGGGGCCTTCTGGTACAGAACAGGGAAATGCATTTGCTTTTTATTGCTTCTTCTGATGGAGTATCCGATCCAGTTAATATCATTTAACAGTAGGCTCTCCCGGAATAGGTAAGATTGGCGTACTATAACGCAATGTACAACTGCCCGATACTTTTTAGGGGAACGAACAGGACGTCGGACCCACGGACTCCGTTCGGCAATAAATGCGGAATGGCGTTTTGGAAGGTAACACATACCCAGATTGCCATGTGTAAACGATTCAAGAAACGAGAAATTATTACAGATTGGCCAAGTAATGCTCTGGTCTAACTGAATATCTGATCCGGTTTGAGGAGTTTGGCTTCTCCAACTGTGGTAACCTTTATCCATTATAATTTTTATCGTACGTGCCACACCGATTTTAATTTTCACTGTGTGACTTAACTTGACTATTATTGTTTGTTTAAGAATAAGCAGAACATCCATTAGGCAAGTCATTAGAGGGAAAAAAATGAATTCCATCTTCGCGGAATGGCGGCCAGTAATTATTGGTGTGCGCTCGCCCTTGGACGCCCCTCATACCTTCCTTCGGAGAGTGTACGACCCCTTCTTTTTTTGATAACATCAAATCGATCTGTTATCTTTTTCTCTGTTTGTTTCTTCGTAATCTAGTTGGGTGCGCCATTTTTGTCTCAAATTCATCACACCGATGTGCGTTGTCCATCACGAGCCATTTCTTGATGTGCCGCAAATGTTCTAGAAACTTTACCTTACCATTTAATTTAACGTAGCAGTGCTGTAACTTTCGATTATCTCGAAACACCTGGAAACCATCTCGAAACCATGGCTTATATCGAATTTGATTTGTAGGTCTCACCTACCTATTTTCTCAGGTAATCTTACCTCGGTGATCTCGATATCCCAACCGGATATCTCGGAACGTTTTTTCTGTCCCCATCGGGTTTGAACGATAAGAGTTCAGACTGATCTTTCGTAAAACGAAACTGACTACATACTAACTGGCGTCTGGGTATGCTTCTATCCAAATCCATCAGATAATAGTCGAAGTAATACGGCCGGGTTGCATGTATTTTTCGTGATAAGTTCATTTAGTACGTTTAGATATAAAACAACAACAAAACGCAACTTATGTAAAGTAGATAAATCAGTGACGTGATTAGAGGAAGTTATAAGGGCTGATGGACCGACCTTCTTCTATCATTGAAAACTTTTAACAAGAGATGGTATTTTCTGCTATTTTGAGTCCTTCGATGGCCGGTTCCGAGTAAGAAATATGGTCCCCAGCATATTCTTGAGGATTCGAGGGTTGAGTAGGCCTAACTAGCATCCGCCTTTGCGTGTCGTCTAAGAGAAGCGACTGCGAAATGGGCGTACATTCGGAATGAGACCAGGAAATCGATGGTCTCCGTGTCACAGCAGGGTGTGGCCCGAAACATGATCCCTCCTGCTCACGAGCCCTGAGTGCCGGAGCATAGGCAAATTTTGCAGCCCTTCACCGGTCATATTGGTGACGTCGATCCTCCATATGAGTGAATATATCTCTCGAGTGGACGTAAAAACAACAAAACAATCATCAATCTATCAATCCCTGTTGTGTCGTCGTAAGAGCGTCGACCTAAAATGGTGGCGATCCTTGGATGAGACCAGAAAAACCAGAACCCGTGTCACAGCAGGTGTGGCACGATAAAGATCATCCCTCGCTCAAAGGCCCTGAGTGCCGAGCATAGCCTAAATTGTGCAGCCCTTCACCTAGCAATGGTGACGTTCATAGTTAGTGAAAATATTCTTGAGTGGGACGTTAAAACAATATAATCAATCAACCTATCCCCAA
>CAJDSM010041592.1:0-10828 GCA_903981925.1 Ostrea lurida | reverse complement strand
TTTAACAAATTCTGGATGTGAAACAATACACACAAAACAATTATAGTTTATGTAGAGTTAGGACGTTACTCTATTTCAATTATTTGGTGTAAACCACGCAACTCATGTAGATCAAAAATATTTTCCGTATTTTTAGCCGGGTACCCGGCTATAGGCATGGCCTGCTCTGCGCGTAGTAATCTGGAAGCGGCCCCAACAACCGCCAAAATAAACTTACACTCTTCATAATCAATCCATCGTAGTTTGTTTTTGAATGCTAAATCCATGATAACTCTTTATAATTTCAAACCAAGTTTTGTTATTCAAAACATTTTAAGGCGAAGGGATTTTGTAGTAGTGTAGTGGACAGTTTAAAACTAATAAAAGGAAACTTGGACTGTCTCTCTAATGAGCTAGCGATCGAGGCTTTTCTGACGATGATGAAGAGTTTCTATTTTGATCACTCAAGTTAAGCATCGGCGAGCGTGGTTAGCACATGGATTGGTGACCGGCTACATGTTACAATTGAGAATTTTTCACTCATATGAAGACGTCACCATTGGCCGGTTCTTTTGGCTATTTTTTGGTTTTGTTTTGTTTTGTGAATACAGTACCCGGCTATCAGTACATTAAGTGCTTTGATTATTTTGTTCTAAGCAATGTGAATTCATCATGGATATCTTGAATGAATGCGGTTTGAAATATTTATTGAATTTTCATAATACAAATACACAACTAGAATGGCTAAAGCAAACTGTTTTACAATTTTTGACAGACCTATTTAAACAAAAATGGAAAAGTGACAGATTTTATTCTATAAAACGATTAACAAATTATAGAATTTTTAAAAGGAATAAATTAGAGCTAGTGAAATATATCAGTACATTACCTAATGATTTTTCCAAAGCATTATGTAAATGTAGGAAAAGAAATCATAAATCACCGTTTGAAACCGGACGCTAGCAAATTACAACACGAGATGATAGAATCTTCATTCTATGCCACTGTGAATACGGTGACGAATATCATATTATAGATAGTTCCTCTGTTGTTCCCGGTTACTATCACTAAATACCATCTGTTCTCAAATTCAACATACATCACTAATACCATCTGTTCTCAAATTCAACATACATGTATCATTTAACTCACAAAATAAAAGAATATCATGAAATAAGTGTACATTCCTTAAAATGATAATAGGGTCCGTTCTCCGGATTGATAAGATGTACTACTTTGTACATGCGTTCTATGTTCACAATTTCTTATACTCTGTATATCGATTGATTAACATGCACTTAATTGTGACAAATTAATTACGTCCTTACTTTATGTTTTATTCAATATTAATCTATTGAAATATTAATCTATTGGGCTAAAATTGATTTCTTTTAACACTCAACTCGGGAGAAGAAAATCACCCCACCTTCTCTCTCTGTAGAATATAAATACAGTGTACTAGCAGGCGAAGTTAGAACCTGATGCGCGCGCATGTAACACAGCGTTTGATCACGTCTTGTTGAAAAATTTCTGGCCGCCTGTTTTTTACAATTATGTAGCGTCTTCATAATTTGTGTAGCCCCGAGCGCTCATTAATGAAGAAAAAATTAATATTTTCAATAGACGTCTTTGATGAGGCAGGTTTGCTTATTACAAAGGCATTTCCAGTTCCTGCTAACTGACATAATTAGCCCAACCCCTTTTTGCAACATCAAAAAAATAAATTCTCGGAAGACTGTATAATACAGCGGTTCCTCGTCAAACGCTTAATTAGCTTTGCTAATTAACTTGACTTCCACATTACTCTACCCTACAAAAAGCAAATTCGTCCACTCTGCTGCATATCAATCTGTATTAAACATATCAAGGCATAACGTATAGTAAAAAAAAATTACTGTGTTTTTTGTTTATGTTGTTTGTTTGCTGTTATCAAAGGCCGATTTTAGGAAAATATTATGAAAGGTATAAATGGTCTTTCAAAGTGGAAATGGCAAATACTTAATATATCATTCTGCATCCAAGACTTCGGGCTCCTTAGTAGCGTGTAAATATACATGTACCTCGTATGTATTGTGATTTCCTGTGTTTAAATGTGCAAAACAAATAAGAAATATTTCCTGAAAATTCAATACGTGATGTCATTGTTAGGTAAACACTGAAATTTTAAATATGCGTACAGAGCGGCTCATGATTTTAAACTTGACGGAGTTGAAGTAATGGGTCCAGTACAGTGTTGAAAATCATCATTTTTCAAAAGTACGGAGGAAAGAGGGGGAGGAGGTAAAGGTTCTTTGTAGTGACAGGTTATTGTGTGAAACTGCATAATTCTGTCACAATCATGACACGAGAACCTATTTCAAAGCTAGAGCGTACCGGAAGAGCTCGCGATCATTTTCAAAAAACTCGAGTAACTTGAGACACATTTTTATTAATACAGAAAATACCGTACTGATTCAGCATTCCGTCATGAATACAAGCTAACTAATGTTTCTTTTTTATCCATTAATTTTCTTTAGGTATCTGAAAAGTTACAATACGATGCAGTGAGATTGTTAGTCGTGTTGACGTTCGGCTAACCTCGGTCAAAATCCCATTACGCTGGGCTTTTGCGATTCGATCGCTTCTTTTCACATTCAGAAAATCTAACGGTACAGACCTTCGACGAGTGTTTACAATTTGTATTTATAGTATTGCCCTGTATTTAATTAAAGATTTTACGCCGATCTTAGTAAAAATTTATTCGAAATATATCATTTCAAGCCGTTGCGAACTGCAAAGACACAAACTATTTACCTTATTAGATGAATTTGTTTCCAATAATTTGTACGTTGAATGTTTATGAATGATAACAAAACACTATTTTATTGATTCGTTTTATTTTTTATACAACAAAAAAAATATTGCTGTGTTACCGAGTAAAGTTGATCATGTTATCGATGCCGACATTTTTTGCTGTTACCTAACAGACAAACAATCTCCATCTTATATAGCACGTGCTGATTTCCGATCAGTGTGATCCGACTGAAAGTAGTTCCCACGTGATGTGGTGTATCATACAACCGAGGTTAGGTGTAATCGGCCGAGTGTCCTGTTGGTAGATTTACCGAGCCAGTGTCCTACTTAGTAGAGTACTTTAGGGTACACTGCATGGTAAATTTCATAATTCAGTGCGATTAAACTGCTTTTTGTAAATGTCCTTAATTTATATCTGGAATACATTGTGTTATTGTCGCCTGCCTGCGTTAGCGGAGGCGACATTAGTCGTCTGGCGTCGTCGGCGTCACAAAATTATTCTGTCACATTTTTCTCAGAAACCACATAGGCCAGCTTCCTGATATTTGGCACAGAGCATCAGTATGGACAACTGTATAGTGTAACGCAGCTTCCAATCTGCCGCATGTCAACTTCCTGTTTGACGCAACTTAGAATATTTTTAACTAGACAAATTTCTGTCACATTTTCCTCGGGAACCACACAGGCCAGCTTCCTGATATTTGGCACAGAGCATCATTATGGACAACTGTATCGTGTAACGCAGTTTTCCGATCTGCCGCATGTCAACTTCCTGTTTAACGCAACTTTAATTTTTTGACATAAACAAAATTTGTCATAAAGTAATGACTGAGAACCTTGAAATTAAATATGTCTTTATTTTCAGATAGAATCTCACAAATGGCATCTCATTAACAATATCGCATCTTTCATCTAATTCATCATGTTAGAATATGCTTGTCATTCTGGTAAACTTGAACAGAACGTGAATTCTAATTATTATACTTTTTTGCCATTATGATACTTTAAATGATGAAGTAATTTTTCAATGAAATTAGAAGTCAGGCAGGCGCACTATTGTCTTTCCCAGGAAGACTTACCACTAAGTTTTCATTAGTTTAGCAATTTACAATTTTATCATTTGGTCCCGATCAAATTTCACTATTCATTACATCTAAATTTCCAACATTATAGCTTTACTATATAACAATTTACTATTATAACAATTTAGTTTACCAATATGACTTATCATTGAGTCAAATGCTGTCTGATGTGTTTCATAGCCATTGTTAAGCCGTTTTCACGCACTGATTTGACTACGGATTGTTCCGTTTACCTGATCAAGACTATTGGCTCACGGCGGGTGTGACCGGTCAACAGGGGATGCTTACTCCTCCTAGGCACCTGATCCCACCTCTGGTGCGTCCAGAGGTCCGTGATTGCCCAACTCTTGTTTTTGTATTCTATTTAGGACTTACGAGATTGATCACTGTTCGTTATCTTTGTCTTTACATACAGTTGCGTAAAGAGGATTCCCGAAGGCGGGCACAAGTGAAGGTCAAGGATCTTCTTTTACCCAAGGGATATCAAGAAAATCAAAGATCATGGATTTATATTCTGAGTACATGTAACTATCAATCACGGATGAAATCATTTATTGATATAATATCGCTCAATACTCTCTCAAAACAAAACAATAACAGTCATGATCAGAATGCTGTAAATCTTCAATAAACTGTAAGATGTTTTCTGGTCAAAATTTTCCTAAAAACAAATATGTTACTCAAATACGTGTAATTTTATCAAAATGATATTTACATGAAAAGAATTACTCAATCTCATAGATTCCCATAAAAACCGGATAACAAGTTAAAGAGATTTGGTTCAAACACTGGACTCTGGGACACATGTAGGATAAAGTTAAGAGTTGGTCAAACACGGACTCCTGGCCCCGGGATCATGAAACAAACGAGGTTCTAGGGTGAGGTTTGAAGTGATGTCAATTTTTTGGGAAGTGTAAATTTTTGGTTTCTAATTGAAAAGAGAATCGGGAATTTAAAAAGAAAAATTTGGTTTTTCATGGCTTAGTTTTTGAGCATACGTGTTTTAAAAAAAACATGACCTTTTTGCACACTTAAAATTTACTAGATTTATCACTTTAAATTCCATTCGTCTATTGGTGTAAACAAACAATGAGGAATACAAATCAATCATTACATGAAACAGATACATACATAATTATTCTTACATGAGATATAAAAAAAAATTTTAAATACTTGTAATCGGAAATAAATTTATTTATTTAATAAAATAATTACCTTTCTGACAACTTAAATACGGAAAACTCTAATGTCGAAATCTTCAGAGTTAAAAAGATACATTTTAGGAGTACATGTCAATTTCTTAAAATTCAACGTAATATTCAGTCAGAGTACTTGTCTCAAATTTACAATGGAACTTGTAAAAAGTAGAAGATTTCAGTCAAATTTTTAAAAATAATTGGCCAAAATACTATATTTTGCAAGAATTTCTGCCAGTAAATTGAATTGGACTTTTTTAAAGAAATATGTATTCTGTTTTGGAAAAAATACCTCAACAAATTTAATAAATCACAATATTAGACTAGTTTCCAAGTCTCAATCTACTTGTAGCATACAATTTTAAAAACTGTAATATACGAATAGGGGTAAATAAGAGATAAGAAAGGTAGTATTGGATGAAATAGAAACTGTAAAATCATGCTTTTTAGATTAATCAATCCTTCCGCCACAAATAATACGTCCCTACCAAACCCTTTCAAATCTTATTGACACAAAAATTTTTCAACTGGACAGGGTCAGTTTATAATGTGTAATATATCTTGCACCGGATGATGTCAGTATTGAACAGTGAATACTAAATACTTAGTGATAGCGTACTGCGCAGTTTTTTTTCAAATCTCAGCCTACTAACATCCTTAAGTCAAAATTTCAATCACCTGTAAACTGTTCATTATTTTGAACGGACTTTTAATATTGCAACACTAATAATTTGAATGAAGCAATATTGAATATTTATTTTGGAAATTATTGACTTCAACAATCATTTTATTCCAATTTTTTAGATTTTGACTTAAGCATTAAGATGTTTTCACTTGGATACAAGTTAAGAGTTGGTCAAAACACGGACTCCTGGACACATTAAGGCATACAAGTTAAAGAGTTTGGTCAAACACGGACTACCATGGACACATTAGATACAAGTTTAAGAGTTGGTCAAACACGGCTCTGGACGACCATTAGGCTCAAAGTTAAGTAAGTGGTCAACACGAACTCCTGGACACATTAGGATACCAAGTTAAGAGTTGGTCAAACACGGACTGCCTGGAACACATTTCTCGATTTTCCTTTACCATCGCTCGGCATGAAACGGCGAAGATATCATCTGTACACGAACGTGAAGCTCCCAAACATATAAATCAAAAGCTTGGACCAAAAACAAGGACTGCCCTGGATCACCAGAGATGGGATCAGTGACCTAGGAGGATAAGTATCCCTTCCGGACTAGGTCACATACGCCGTGTGACCTTTTTAGAATCTTAGATCAGGTGAGACGATGCAGCACTCGCGATTGTTTGTCATGTAAGCAAGACTTGTTTAGATTGCTGACATAAGAATATGTTTTAAAAAAAAATGAAGATAGTGACAAAACTTAAGATACTGTTAAGTTTGCGGTTCAGAAATTACACTTGTAACATTTGAAAAATATGCTTAAACAAATTTAACCTATGTAAACAAAAGCATGGCACGAGCCTCGGCCTTGTTTACATAAAACAAATAATTGTGTGAGTGCTCTATTACTATTACTTGTAATCAACAATTAACATTCACATTTTCCCGCATGGCCTTTAGGTAAGCATTGTCATGATTAACAAAGAGGCCAATGGGCCAACATCGGTCACACTAAAGCTGCTATCTAGCAGTAAGTGATCTTCAAAAGAACTTTTCATCACTCTTAGTCTGCGGAAAAATTTATCACCTCATAATTGTTGCCGAAAAGGGATTAAAACACAATGAAAATTAAAATTCACATAACACTAGGTATGTCTCACACCCATATGCCAACACCAACCATCGCTGTTGGTAAAGCCAAGGTTCACATATCTGTCAAAACATATAATGAAAGCTCTATCTTTAAGCCCCTTTGAGCGTACATGTTGTTAATGAAAAGGGATGCTATACAATATGGTATTATTATTAATAAATAGCTTTTCAAGATAATATTGACTATGTCACATTATTTTTGGCAATGTCGTGATATCTCCCTTTGATGGGGGCCTGGTCCTTCAATTTAAACAAAACATGATCCCCTTCACCAAAGAATGATTAGTAACAAAGTTTCCTTAAAAATTGACCCTGTTGTTCTGGAAACATTTTATCAAATTTTTGATCCTTATTGTGGCCATACTACCACCTCCCCGGGGGTATGAACTGATCAAATTTGGCAATCTTACTCTATATCAGGAAGCGCTTTTGGGGAAATGTTGAATTTCTTTCACTGGCCAATGTGGGTTTCTTTGAGAAGAAGATTCTTATCACTATATCTGTATTCAAATGTAAAACTTTGATCCCCCATGCGTCCAATGTGCCCACCGGGGTTCATGATGTTGCAACAAACTAATGAATCTCCACTATGATCTAGGAAGGCTTCATAAAATTTCAGCTTTTCTGGCCAGTGAGTTTCTTGAGAAGAGATTTTTGAAGATTTTCCCTATATATTCATTATAATTCAATAATGTTGCAAAAAATTTTTGATGCCCATAATGTGACCCCATTGTACCCCCGGGGGTACATCGAATTTGAACAAACTTGATTCCACTATATAGGACGCTTTCATATAAATTTCAGCTTTTCTGGCACCATGGTTTTGAGAAGGAGATTTTTAAATGACCACCACTATTTTTTCATTCCCTTTGATGGACCGGTCCTTCGTTTGAACAAACTTGATTCCTTCACCCAAGATTACTTTGTACCAAGTTTGGTTGAATTATGGCCCATTGGTTCGGAAAGTAAGTCGAAAATGTGAAAAGTTTTGTACGCGAACAGTATATAAAGGGAAAACTTATACTGCCATCGCTAGGAGCTAAGCTTTTTCTGGACGATGTAGGTAAGTTCCTGTCTGAGTCAGCGTACCAAATTTAAGCAACGGCGAGCGTCGTCAGCACTGATGGGTGACGCTACACGTTACAACTTGGTGGCAGCGTGTGACTCTGGATGTTTGACGGGGGAGAACCTGTGTCAGGTAGAGTCTCTTCGGAGCTCTGGTATACGGGATCGTGGTTTCGTCTGCGGACGACGGATGGATGTGTCGGGAAGGCCGGATGGCCGTGTGCTGAACAGGTGTCAAAACATTCAGAGGGGACCCATAGGCGAAAGCTTCGAGACGAAGCTTCTCCGAGCGGGAGGAAGTGTAGCGAACAGTAGATACAAGGGAACTTATACTACCGCCTCGCTAACGGAGCTGCTTTTCTGGCGAATGTGGTAGAGTATCCTGTCTTAAATCGCAAGTTAAGCAACGGCGAGCCTGGTCAAGCACACTGGATGGGTGCCGATATATAACATTTACAACGACGACGACGACAACAACGACGAAGAAAGACAAATTTGATCAGAAAAGCTACTTGAGCCGAGCTAATAGGTGTCATTGAAAACACAAATCAGTGAGCCAGCAAAGATTAATCTAAAGCCTACTGACATACTGTAGAATTACCAAAGTTTGTTCAAACCAACTTGTCTACTGGGGACGAGTGAGAAAGAACAAGAGGAGATCAAAGTGTTTACAATGGGAATAATTAGCCGTATTGGAAAGGTCTTAGACTACTCATTACATCACGACTCCACGCCGGGCATGACGCTCAGATTCAAATGCAAGTAGTCAAAGTTTATTCAAATCGCGACACCTTGGGATGGGTTGGGGCAAAAACAGGGATCAAATGATATACCATCCGAGTGTAAGAGAAATATTAACTAAATGGTTTGTTGGTATGTCTGAAACATTTAATCTTGCTTTTTACTTTAACATGATGAGTGATAGGGCCTTTCCTATTTCAGGCAAATGTATTTCTCTAGGCACCAAATGGTTTAAAAAACTATGTGACCTTAGGGTCTAAGGATTAGATATAGTAGGACATTTCTGGTATAGAGCTATCATACTAACCTTATATAGATATTTTCACAACTATCCTGAACTAATTGTAAAGGGCCTTAATATATATTGCATACATAGATTTCCTGTATATGAACAAGAATTTTATTTAGATATACCATTGTAATGACTTGTTGACTCTTTGATCCTGGAAATATTTGACGTAAATTTAGATACTTTTAACCTCGCTCATACTAGTTGATGGTGAGATCATTATGTTGTATTCTTTGCCAATGCAACATTTATTAAAATGTACTCAGTAACAGTATTCAAGTAAATGGTCAAGGTCACGAACCAGACCAAAAAGATTCGATGCTCGTGATAACTGGGGAACCTGCACCGGTCGCAATGATTTAATGCTAGAGGAACCTGATATAAATGCAGATAGCCAGCACTTTCATAGTGTATTGTTGAATATTTATTTTTTTTGAAGATGTAAAATTCATCACTTTCGAAAATAGAGTTCTACTCAACTCACGCAGAGGTTGCTGAGGCGCGCATGTGTGCGATGACCTCAAAGCAAGGTCAACCTTGAATTGTACATGTAACCGGCGGAAACTTGCAAATTTTGTTGATGTGAATTTTTGATAAGGTCACGTAACTTATGTTTCGAACCAACAGGCCTGGTTCTTTTTTCCCCCTTGCACATTTTCATAAATACTCCATTCATGTCAGGTTAAGGTAACAGGAATCTTCTGTCGCAGAATCTATACCTTTGTAGGAGAAGCTGCATTTTTAAATATGATCTCAGATTCAGTGAGGCAATGTATCAATCGTGTTAGGACAGGTGCATTAATTGACTATAAGTAAGTGAAATGATCACCGATTTTTTATCAAAGATCAGGTGACACGGAATGTTTCCTAGAGGAAAATACGAACCTATTGTCGCCGCTAGATAATGATCGACCTCCACTTAAGAACTTTGAAATTCACTCTGAGACGGTAAGCTACGACCCAGATTTCCGCGCTCGTTTCCATAATGCTAAATTTACATAACTGATTTAATATCAATCAAGGTTGGTGAATCCACCACTAAGTGGTTTACTAAAATGTTGTAGATAAAAAAGCTCTGGACACTTCTAGCAAGATTAAAATAATCAATGGGCTTGAGCAAATTTTACGGCTTTACTAGAGCAATTATACATGTAACCCTTTTCTAAAATCTAGAAGGGGTACTATATTTACTTCAGCAAAAGCTTTCAGATTATTTATTTCCGAAGACACACAGATTCGGGTATATATACGGTATTTTATTCGTATATAACAAAAACCGACACTAATTATTCATAACAAACATTGTTAATTATTCTGAAACTGAAAATAAATAAAACTTTTGTTTAATATCACATTTTGTAAGTCCACAACAAAAAAAAATATGATAAAGTCAACAATCTAGAGATGAATAATCATCGCAAGCAAGCAATATTTACATTTTCACATTCATACACAGTCGTTTACTACTACCATTATCCGCATCAGAAGGAAAGGTAAATACATATATGAATTTGAAATTCGAAAGTACATTTACAAACAGTGTTGAGAATGGTTTATAGCAAGGAATGCTTTATCTCTGCAAAGTATATGTTATCTAATTTTTTTTAAAAGAAATTCGAAAAGATGCGCGTGAGTAGGATCAGAAATATTCAGCTTTTTATGAATTTTTCACACAAGAATTATTCTAGCAAGTCCTATCACTATAGCACACGTTTCCAAACTAGCAAATCGATTATGATAACCACATTCACAATCAATCTCACGCATTCGTCTATTCATATCGCAATTCTATATCATTCAGACATTTTTTACTCAATGATAGATGTTGGAATAAATGCTGCAAAAAACACATTTGTCAAAAATGAAATAAAGATGGCACGAGGTGCTCCATCTGTTCCCC
>CAJDSM010041582.1:0-14690 GCA_903981925.1 Ostrea lurida | reverse complement strand
CCCCCCCCCCCCCCCCCCCCGAGGTATTTCGCATATGATCTTAAAAATAAAGGTCACGTGTCACGGGAGGCCCCGAGCGCTAAGCAAAGGTCTAAATTTGTGGTTTTTACCCACAACTGGCTACGTCTCAATGAGTGAAAAATTCTCGACGTGACGTAAAACAAACAAATTGTTTAGTTTAAAATTACCGCACTCTCAAAGTTAGGGCCAAATTGACTATTATTGGACCTAATTCTTTATCAGACGGAATCCATGGGTTCGTTATGTATATAAAATGGATAGAAAATCTGTGGATTCTGACCATTAGGTGAACATGAAGCCATGCAATAAATTTACAAGATGTCATATTGTTCTATAGTTTTATTTTCTTGTGTAAATCATGAAATACTTGCACAAATTTGTCAAGGCAGTGTTACATGTCACATGAACAGACAGCTGAAGCCAACATTCAAGAACACTGCACTGAATTTTGTCGCTTATTATGAAATGGAACAAACAATCAGTATGTATACTACATCATGAAAGACTCCGTCCACTCTTCATACAAATGTACACAAATATAACCGCAAAAGTACAGAGGCTAAATATAAACATCTCTAAATCACAAGCATCTCTCAAAAATTTAAAACCAAAGTCCAGTCTATGGACGAAAATCTTTTGTAATGTAACACCCCCCCCCCCCCCCGCCCCCCCCCTCCTCCCTCCCAATACAGTAACCAAAAGAGGCTGCTAGAATGTATGTATGAAAATAGACTGCGTCACAATCCTATTTTAGAACAGGTCATATTTTTACATATAAACTTTTTACAAAGAAAGTTCCTAAGATCTCGCTAGCTCAGCAGTTTATTCCACACATGTCCACACATAATGGTTTTTGAAAAAAAAAAAGTTTCCCCTTTACAAATCATTTCTGTGGTAACATCACGACTACCAACAGTCAATGGAAAAATTTTCAAATTACTTTTTTCTATGTTTAAAATACACCAACATATACTTTGGATATTTTTCTAGCAAAAGAAATTGATCTATTCTAGACTAAACCACCTCTCAATCTATCAAACCATATCACTCTGTAATAACTAAGTTTACTTAGTGATGGCCCACGTAAATGTAAAAACAAAAGTGGATTCAACTTCTGATTCAGAAGGAAATATCTTCCTCACTATCACACGTCTGCAATCGCCATGTCCAGCCAAGCCTGTCACTCCGACTCAGTAACATCTATAAGACTATCACCACGAATAATGATCAATAATCATAAACTTACGTAAAGTCAAATGCATAGAAATTCAAAGTAAACAGCTTGTAAAGTTAATTACATAAAAACTCTGCATGTCTGTGGACTAAAAAGACCAACACAGCTTGTGTTCTGGCGAGATTGACATTTTGTCATATTTCAAAAATAAATATAACCATTTGAACTTTCCATAAACAATACCAATTTTGTAAATCTCACATTCCATAAAGAAAAACAAAGAAGTTGATATTTGAGATTCTTTGGATAGAATAACAGCAGCAAGAAGCAGTTCATAGTCCCGTGAACCCCATCAATCATGTCAGCGAGAACCCCCTCATACCTCCGCTCCGAAAAGCAACATTATTGACCAATATATTGTATCGGATGGAATTAGTATTTGGTCTCATCCTAAAAAATAATCAAGATTTACAAACAGCACATCAGAACCAAGATTTTGAAAGTGTTCAAAATACAGTATTAAGATGAAAATGAAAACAAAATTCATATTCCATGTTTAAGATAGCACTGATGAATTAATACATGTATTTAACATAAAACACACTTGATGGAATAAAGATGGTACAATGCTTACTGTTACTTAGTTTGACAAAATTACTATCAGCGGGGCAGTCCTTCGATCATGCATAATACTAGACGAAACTGATTGTCCACAACGCTTATGGAGATAATACATGTATGCACATGGTGAAAACAATAAGTAGTCCGATTTCTTGACAATATCATGATTTTACAGATCTCAGAAACATCTTCTTTGAATGTATACTCTTTTTGATTTAGAATTCAATACAAGTACAGCTTCTTTCCCATAAATGTTCAAGCATCAAAGAGAAAAGTGCATATTTGAATAAGCCTTACACAAGTGTTGTCATTATACAGGATTCTATATTTATCACATAAACACTGTCCGGTAGCTTGAGTATCTAACTAAAGTCATTGCACGGATTACGCCTTGTTTGGGTTTTGTTTTCTTGTTGTTTTTTTCTTCCTGCTGCAGGAATGGATTTCACGTTAAGTCACATGATCACATGATCCGTCCCATGGTGCATCTGGGATTACTAGATTTCATCTACAAAAACAGGATAACAAAATATTGATTATAGATACGTAAACCAAACTGCTAAAAACATTCTTAAATTTCATCTTTGTATAATTTGAAATTTGATGTGAATGTTTTATTATTGTCTAATTTTAAAATAGTGTACTTTGGTCCTAATTTTTACCATAATTCAAAACTAAATAAATTAAAGATTTGCTCATTGGATTAGTTGAGAGAAACAAAACCAATAAAAATCTTAGTAATGAATCATAAATTTACTATTGTCAATAACGTACATTTTCTACTGCATTTCCTTTCAAGTACCAAAAATTCATATTTTTTTCAATTACTTAAGTTTCAGAATCATTGACCNAATAACGTACATTTTCTACTGCATTTCCTTTTAAGTACAAAAAATTCGTATTTTTTTCAATTTCTTAAGTTTCACAAAGAGTAAGTCACATTCATTGACGTCAATGAAATTGAGATGTGTTGAGTTTCACATCTTACATATTTTGCAAATGCCAAAAATTAATTTTAATCTGTGGATAAAAGTTATGACTTTCAGTTGTAAAACTACCCTTACAGTGAAGTTTTTCGGTTAGTTTTAAGAAAATTTGTGACCTTAAATTCTATATAAAGAATTATAGCCAGGAAAATTAAATATTTTGTTCCTGCTTTATCCACACATAAATATATGTAGCTTCATTTCATATAAATAGAAGAATTTTTCCAAATTAATTTCAGGACCAGAAATGGCAGTCACTGTATGTCCTGTCTTTTTCATTACTTGTCTTCGTTTACCTCATTACGCTTACCTTGACACAGGGACATCTATCTGTAGCAATATCTGACGTCTATCTGTAGCGATATTTCTTCACACAGTCATTTCCCAGGTCGACGACAAACACATGGTGATCTGACGTAGTCGCCAGCCCACTGGGACGCCTGAGCCGATCACTGTTGCTGTCGNCCAGGTCGACGACAAACACATGGTGATCTGAGGTAGTCGCCAGCCCACTGGGACGCTTAAGCCGATCACTGTTGCTGTCAATACAGAAAATCACCTTTCCGCTCGAGTTCATGACTTGTACGAAGCTCTTGCCTTTCTCCGTTTTCGTGGCGAGGATGTATCCGCCCGTGTCCACCACTAAGCCGCTGTACTGCCCTTTCTTCTGATCGGGAATCATGCGAGAGAACTTGCCGTCCCTGCTAAAGATCTGTATTCTGTGGTCAGCGACTAGTATTTCATCACATTTGCCTACAGCTATGGCACAGATGAGCTTGAACTGTCCATCTTTCTCCCCCTTTCCTCCAAACGTTGTCAGGGGCTTTCCATTGGCATCAAACATAAACATCTTATTGGCACCATGATCAGCTACAATGATCTCTCCTCGGCTGTTGACAGCTATATCGGTTGGCTCCTGAAAATCGGAGCAGGTAAATTTGTTGACTAGGTCACCGTCTTTGGTTACTATGGAGACAGTTCTGGTCCGCCAGTTGACAATCGCTATATTGCCCTCTGGGGTCAAGGCCAGACCTGTTCCTCCCTGATTCTCGAGACCCACAGGGCCTAAGTGTCGGACCACATCACCAGCACTGCTGATGACTTTGATTCTGCTATTACCCGTATCAGAAACAAACAATGTCCCGTCATTGTCTGACACAACTCTCACCGGCTGAACAAAATTCTCCTCCCCCTTCCCGCGAGATCCTAACTTCCACACGGGATTTATGTGATCTGAGACATCAACCATAAAAGGACTTCCTTTGATTGGTCGGTTGAAAATACTCACAAAGACCTTGACCTTTCCGGCCCGCGGAGGAACGTACTGCACTTCGTAAGATCCATCGTCTCGGTCTCGCACTTTTGATTCCACCAGCTCTCCCTTCTCCGTGCGTACCTCCGTACACACTGGGTCTGAGCCGTTAGTTCTGGGGTTGCCATGGTAATCCACGGTGTTGATGACCATGGAGGACTTGAGATGAGTGATTGCCTCCCCTGCTTTGGCTGAACACAAGGCCGGAAAGGTTGTACTGATATTTATTCGGCCAAACTCATTCAGAGCCTTGCTAATGTCCTTCACTGAGGTGTTATGCTTGAACTCGTACTTCATGAAGGAATTTTCTCGAGGCTCCGACAGCGTATTTGTTGCATCAAGCTTCTCGTTAAGGTCTCCGATTTTCCTTGTGATGTTCCGGACCTCGACTTGGAACTGGAGTCCATCGCACTCACTCTGTACCCTGTCTTTTTCCGTCTGGATCAAGTCCAGTTGTTCACGCAAAATTTTGCGCTTGTCTTCTCGTATTTTGCGGACCCACTGCAGGCAGTCGTGCCTACGTTTGTCCACCATGGCTATAACATCTTGGAATGATCTATTTATAGATTCTACAGTCTTTTCTACCGAGTTTTCTAAGAGCTGCATCTCTGCAGACACGTTGTCGTACGCATGGTTGAGGTTTTTGATACAGAGGTGAGCTTTGTAGAGCAGGATTTCCGACATCCTCTTGATGGCGATGGAGAACGGAATCACAGTATGCTGACTGGCCCCCGCCCCGTTGTGTTGCCCTCCACTACACTGGGTACAAAACACGGAATCACACGTCTCGCAAAACAGAAGTTCCTGGTTGGAATGTGTTGAGCACTTGGGTATAACGTCTCGACGCTGCTGCTGCATTAAATCTAACAGCTGGTTCACGATATAACTAGGCGGGAACGCAACCACTCCCCCGCGAGGGACACCGATGTGTTCTCGACAAATGGGACATCGGAAATAGCCAGTGTCATGGACTTGCGCCTCTACGATCCTCTCTAAACAACTTCTACACACTGTGTGGGAACACGGCAAGAGTTTAGGCGAATGCTCCAGAGCATCGTAGATACACAGGCATGTACCGCAGGTCAGAAAACTGTCGTTAAAATCTTCATAATTAATGGACACTGTCTCCACCAGAGTTTGTGACATCATATCTGTAATGAGCAAGAAAAAGCACACATTACTACATAGCTTAATCACCAAATCTACCGTGCATGTACCGTGTTATTGATAGTTGTGAAAGTTCACTTGTCAAAAATCCCTGATTCAGAGAGAGTCCGATCAGATTGCTCATGTGATATGAGGCTTAAATATAATATCAAATATATACATTCAGAGTCATCCTGAAACATCTGAATTGGGAATACAATGTTACATAACAGTGAACCGCTTACAAACGTCTCTCGACCTCTAGCACGCTAGCCTACTACAAACTAATGACACATAGTGCAGCCATTTGTTATTTATTTACAATTTACGCCTGAATAATCAGGTCACTCCTGCGTTTGTTACAGTTTATGGGTGAATGAGCTGGTTAATTGACAGATTGATTTCGGATACCTAATCGCCCTGTTACTGAGCTATCTCCTTACCTGTAACAATACCACACCTCCTGATAACTAACGTGTTTACCTGGGGATGGAATGCAGGTGTAACAATCTAATCGTTTCAAGAGGGATAACTCAGTCTTGTTTATAGAGCACTGCTTGACAATGCTAGTTCTTTTCAATACTTTTATACAAGGTAATTATTCACTAATTTTCAAAAAAAAGAAAAATTTCGTAATACAAGAACTACAATAAATATTCCATCAAAGAAAATATCACAGGACTTGTATTTTTCTGTAATAGACGNCAAGAACTACAATAAATATTCCATCAAAGAATATATCACAGGACTTGTATTTTTTCTGTAACAGACAAACCATTAGATGTCAGTTCAAGAGCATCAATGATAGAAAGAGGCACTTCATACAAAAGATTCTGAAGGGAAGAGAAACAATCCCACATTGATCACAAAGCTCCTGCTAAAATCCCCAATAGACCCAAAGATCCAGGGGTCTATTGTGTTCGCTAATTATCAAGTACAGCTTGCCCCATCACTTCCTCATGGGTGCTAGCTAGTATACAACATAATGCAATACACAATTTGTAACCAAACCACCTTCTGAATTATTGATGAAACCTACTTTCACCCAAAACCCATAATGTGAGCCCAATACACAAGCCCGCTGTAAATGGTCTGTCAATTATTAACAAGTATCACATAATTCCATTAATTGCTAGCAATCAATATTCTCATAACAAAAATCGCTAACCCGCAGTGTTGTAGACCCTTGATGTTCCACAAGATATCGATGTTATTTACTGTCCAAAATCGAAGGCATATAACAACAGAGACATTTCTTCGGCCAATATTCACAGTATCGAAAAATCAAAGCCAATCAAATCCACAAATAATCCAGGTGACTGACCCCTCATTTTTAAGCAAACAGAAAGTTAATGAAATCTCTCAGATTCCAAAAATATAATTCTCTTCCGCTCACTGCTGAGTTCCATACTAAACATGGAGGAGATATATTCCGAAGCCAGTGGACTTGATTTAAGAGCAGGGAACCGACAGGACAGCTCTATCATCTCCAGCCATCTGTTGCCCACTAGAGGGCCCGATTAAACCCGCTCCTCATTACCGGTTAGCTTACAACAAAACTTAATCACCCTTACATCATTTCCCCATTGAGATCTACTTGACTTTCATTTACAATGTTGGGGAGCCCCATCTCATCATGTGATGAGGCCCTCTCTGCTGTTTCTCTAGCAAATTTAATTTTACAAATAACTTATTGTTGTGCGATGCATGATACAGTGTTGCAGCTCAAAAGAGTTGCGGACGCTTTCGCTCCGAAAGACTTTTCGCCTCCAGACGATGTCGCTTGCGGAAAGACGTTTCGCGCCAAAGGCGTTAGCCCCAAAATGTTTCGTTAAGCAATGTTTGTTTGATAATTTTTGATATTAGTTTTGTCCTGTTTTGATATCTCATAACCGAATTCAAAAAAGGATTTCTTTAAAACTGTTTATGATGCTAAAAGTACATTGAAGCAACTTAAACGGATTCACCAAACTATTAACGGTTGATTGAAGTAAACTAATCGCCATAGTACTCTTTACGTCAAAATCTGATAATTACTTCTGCTGGGATTCATTTTTTAATAATGATATCATAATGAGAAATCTCTTTAATGTATGGATGCTAGGCGTTTGTTTTTTTTTTTTTTTTATTTTTTAATTATAATATTTGGGTATTGCAAAATGCATGGGAATGTTTAAAATTACATTATAGGTGCAATCGTTCCGGAGTGAACCGTTTTTCTGCGGAGCCGAAACGTCCAGTTACCTTCAAAGATCACTTAGACTACCATTAGTTAATTCATAAAGCAATTAACATATCTGCCTTAATTATTAATGATTTGCTCTTTAGATAATTTATAAAAAACATCATCAGATCTTCAATTATTGCTTTAAATAGAGTGAAGATTAAATCATAATTTAAAAACATTATTTCCATTAAAAAAACCAAATATTGATACAGGTATTTTAATTTTCCTAGCTGCAATTTTTCTGTTTACATAAAATCATTGAGTGCATGATTTCATTCAAAGAAATCATCCCAAGAATCTTAAGGACACAGCCAAGGTTATAATAATGTTTGTCATAAGAGACATGCACAATTAGAACCCAGGCTTGCTCAAGGAAGGATTTGAGACAGCAATTTATTTATCTACGATTTAATGAGCTCTCTGTGACATCAACTTATTTCATAACAATTTATGCCATTTTAGTAACCTACAATTTTGTACAAGAATATTTCATGCAAAAAGCCAGTTGCATTTAAATTTCAAAATTCATTAAACTTGCCAAATAAATTGACCCAAATTGTAAAATTGCCATGCAGCAAATACAAGCACATTGTAGTTTATTTCTGAGGCACAGCAAATCTCTGAGCTATTTATAAGGAAGAATTTCATATACCGGGTTTATGTATAAATATGAATACTAATGAAAGAAAAAAATTGTTTCAAGGTTAAAAGAAAAAAATTTCATACTTGCATTTTGCTTAATTAGCATGAACAACTTTGCCTAATTAACAGAACCTTTAAATTTTTAGACAGGACGACAATAAATAATCACTTACAATCACTGATGAAATTCCAACAGAAACTGACACAGGAGTTCGATCAGCCATGTCTGTAACAACGAGAGCTACCTCTCGCTCTGCTCTCTCACTTCCTTCACGAACACAATCAATACTCACCGCACTGATCAGCCCTATTTATTGGGTATTTAGTGTGACCCCTCCTACGTCAGCCATAGGGCTGAATCCATTTCTCCCCCATAAGTCCACCTCTGACACTTTATCAATCATTTTGAATTGGAGCAGTACAGGATTAAATCTGCCTGTATTGTATACCTATATACCCCTAATTGTAAATTCCTGTCCCATTCCTGCGATAGATATCATCGCGCTGAGTGTTAAATAGCCCTATAAAGTCTCCTCTCTACAAACATTAGATCTTTTCAGCACACACTTTAAACAATTAAAAACAATTAGTCCCACAAAGAAGGCCAATAGAGAGGGCCAATTTTATGAGGACTTGATGAAGCAATATCTAACAACTTGTTGACAGTCTGTATTGGAGAGTCAGTCCCCTGATATAATTCTGGTTGTGCATGATAAGCATTTGAAATGACCCTGAATCCTTCACATGTATCCAGGGGGGACACAGCATTTTGCTGCAGTGAGCAAGCTAACAGGTGAATATCAAAAGGTGAACAGTCTCGATCACCTGGATGTTTGGTCATTCACCTTAATTTAACACCTGTTGTGTGTATTTGTCTTTTCAATATCCATCAAGTGTATTATGGAAGATACGAAGAAATCTGCTGAAATAAGAGCTTTATCTACTGGGTTTAATATCGCTGGTGGAATGTCGTCATATTTCACTTCGAGCAAATATTACATGTATTTACGGTATACTATTCCTATGCTATAGTTAATACAACAATTATTTATATGATATTTATCAGCATTATACTAAATAGTCCTCACACATTACGTCATCCGTTTAGACATTGCACGTATCCGCAGTGATTCTTTATTAACCAATCAAAGGCCCCAGAAGGCATATATGATACAAGAGGAATTAGGAACTTTTAAAATATTCAATTTAGCAAAATACTGCATATTTAGAGTAATATCCACTGTCTAAGAAAAAAATTGATTAAACAATGGCCTTGAGAGATTGAACTCAAGATTTATATGCTGCCTGCATACTTAATTCAGAGATACTAAGCTCAGAGGAAACCACCATTATTAAGGGGACAAAAAACAAAACATGATTACCGATATTTATTTAAACATTAAAAATATGCATGGTGTACTTCCCTCAATGTGTTATTTATTTGTCCTGAACGACAGTTTACACAGCAGACTGAAAATACTACAGCAGATGACAAGCATTACACAGAAGTGCACTCTCGCGTAATCATGCACTACACCAGTCAATAAAAACATAGTACACGTGAACCGAATACTATGACGACAATTCAAAGAAAATTCCATAAAATTCAATACGACAGATCTGCATACTTACTGAAAGGACGACATTTAAGTTCCCCTTATTAACCCTGACTGCAACATGTCAGCCATGCCACGACTGATCCAAACAATTCAATAAAATGAAAGACATCCACATAGCTTGATAATTACTCATAGGACTGAAGAACAATGCATTACATCACTGCATCGTCAGCATCCGAGGACGACGCGCAGCGAGGACGGCAGAACGGACAGCCTGTCTGTACACAGCTCGCTTATAAGATACTGGAGAGTGTCATCAAAATATCACTATGTAACGTATTATGCAATCCGCAGATTTGCCCATGCAGTCTGCATTTTCTATCTCTTTCTCTCTCGGAATAAATCTGTACTCTTATTGGTTAATCGACCATCATCCTAATTCCTAAAATGGATTTTAGCACCTGTTTATAGATAAATTGTTTCAATTATTTAGTAATGATAAGTTCTGATGTATTAGTAAATTATATCATTATTTGTCAGAAGGAACACAATGCTTAAAGTGTCAATTTTAAGTTAACGCCCTCAAATTTTAAACAATAAAACATTAATGTCTCCATTCTTTGGAGCAGCTCTGAAAGTTTGCCAATGTCAATGTTCAGTAAATATTACATGTATTGTCAAAGAGCTACAAGGTTTCTTCAATCAAAAAATAATACATCTATGAGATATAATTAATTAATTTTTGGTAAGGAAGATCTGAGAAAAAGCAAAAAATTTTCATATTGGTCCGTTCACATCCATACATATTACGACCATTACAAATCATTCATACATATAATCATTCATACATATTCCGGAATTGTAAATCATTCTGAATCAGTAAAATTCAGTCATCTACAATCTATTACGAATCTTTTATTCTGCCAGTCAGCCAACATCTACTTATATTTATAAATAACTATTTACAGTCTGGCTGGCCAACCTCTACTTATTTAAGACCATTTACAAATATTTCCATCTGCTTGGCCAGAATATACTTATCTAGCTTATTAGGACTATCTACAAGTCTTTCAGTCCAGCCAACCTACATCTACTTATTAAGCCAGGACTATTTAGTTTGGCCAGCCAATATCTACTCTTTAGGACTATTTATAAAATCTTACAATCCGTCCAGCCAACCTACATGTACATCAATCTACTTAGGACTACTTACAAAATCGTCCAGCCAGTCCTCATCTACGACCAATCATGCATCATATAACCTGAGGGTTTTGAACCTGTGATCTGAATCAAGTAGATCTTGACCACTTGGCAGTAACGATAAATCTGGAGTGCGGATCATCATCCTTGAGAAACCGCAATCCCTAAATATTCTGACAGAATCAGAGGAAATAAGATCCCTCTAGTGGACTCCTATAGTGGAAAAAATTAAAACGCTAAGCTGATCAGACTGGGAGTAAGAGGCTTGCCATCAATCGATTCGATGCCACTAAACTGCTTGTTGCATTGTTTTAGACCTCCAGCTCGGAAAACTTGCTGCACACACATAACAACATGCTAAAAGTGTTTCTGGAGCTCTTAAGAGGAAAATTTGGGTAATTGGAAGAAATTGCTACAAGCCACAAGGAATGAAATACTTTTCCACGGAATTCTGGAACATATCAGAGAGCGTGTCAATTAATTTGTCCCTTAATTTATGAATTGCATCCCATGTTTTTTCTTTTCTGTTACAATGCATTGGGCCAGCTGATTTCAACATTTCACTCTAAATCAGCAAAACAGATCTCGAACTACCCACATGTACATGGTACTGCAGACAAGAGTAGCTTTAGTAGATCCTGACAAACCAATTATTGTATGAGTACAGAGGGGTAGGTCAATCTGCCCTCTCTCCAGTACACAGTATGATTGTACTTTACGATATGGAAAACATATGAAAAGCCTCCCAATACAAAATACCTGTAAGTAAAAGTTATAACAGCTCGCTACTAGCCAAACATGCTGTGAACACGAATAGGCTTCCTTGTGAGATAAACGAGTAGAGAGACAGGCCCTTACCATTACACCTCAGGTATTCCCCTCTAATACATATACGCAAGTATGAACCGCAGTACAACAATGTCGTATTACTACCAGGGGAATTCTCGAGGAGGAAACGTAGCAACACACCTCTAAGTATTTACCTGTAAGCACACCTGGCAGAAATCCTTGAACAGATGATGCCTAGAGTCTGCGGAATGTTCGACAACATTGGGCTACTTTTTACAACATTCTGGACCCGGCGACGTCTCAAATCTACAAAGAAACGAATTTCAATTAGATTCAGGGCCATTTAAGAAATTAATTTCAATTTTGGAAATACATGAAGGTATGAACTACGACACTTTGAGGCAGCAAACTTCATGAATCGCATTCGTACTTCATTTTAAAGTACATGTCACTGACAGCATGAAGCGCGATCGTACTTCATTTAAAGTACATATCAGCATGTAACATGTTAGTATATGTCATGAACAGTGGGCTGGTGTGAAAAATGAAAGAAAAAGTGAGCAAGTCACATACCCCACGCTCCCACATTGCTTGAAAAGTAGTTTTGGGCAATCAGGTAGGAATTCATAATTGAATATCGGTTATTAAATGGATACACATAATTGATTAACTATTGATTATAGTAGGATTTTTTTTCTAAAATAAAGTAAGAGATCTTTTCATTAACATACAATAATTTTATCCTTCTTCCATTCAGTGTTTCATTGGTGAAGAGGTCAAAGGGGCATAAATCTCCAAAAAAAAAATGAATCAGAATTTCCTGTGTATATGCGCATCTAACACAGTATGTCTTCATCACTACAAAGTTTCACGATATCTGTTGAGCGGTTTCAGAGGAGTTGCGCTGACAAACTGTTTCAATAGTATATTTAATTGTGGCCAAATTTCTAAGTTCAAAAGGGGCATAATTCCCCGGAAAAAAAAATTGAATCGGAATTTCCTGTGTATATGCGCATCTACACAGTATGTTCTTCATCACTACAAAGTTTCACGATAATCTGTTTGAGCGGTTTCAGGAGTCACCCTGACAAACTGTTTCAATAGTATATTTAATTGTGGCCAAATTTCTAAGTTCAAAGGGGCATAATTCCCCCAAAAAATTGAATCAGAATTTCCTGTGTATATGCGCATCTACACAGTATGTTCTTCATCACTACAAAGTTTCACGATAATCTGTTGAGCGGTTTCAGAGGAGTCGCGCTGACAAACTGTTTCAATAGTATATTTAAATGTGGCCAAATTTGTAAGTTCAAAAGGGGCATAATTCCCCCCAAAAAATTGAATCAGAATTTCCTGTGTATATGCGCATCTACACAGTATGTTCTTCATCACTACAAAGTTTCACGATAATCTGTTGAGCGGTTTCAGAGGAGTCGCGCTGACAAACTGTTCAATAGTATATTTAAATGTGGCCAAATTTGTAAGTTCAAAAGGGGCATAATTCCCCCCAAAAAATTGAATCAGAATTCCTGTGTAATGCGCATCTACACAGTATGTTCTTCATCACTACAAAGTTTCACGATAATCTGTTGAGCGGTTTTAGAGGAGTTGCGCTGACAAACTGTTTCATAGTATATTTAAATGTGGCCAAATTTCTAAGTTCTAAAGGGGCATAATTCCCCGAAAAAAAATTGAATCAGATTTTTCTGCATATATGCACATCTACATGGTATGTTCTTCATAACTACAAAGTTTCACGAAATTCTGTTTGAGCGGTTTCAGAGGAGTTGCGCTGACAAGAAAAACAGGACTGACGGACTGACTGACTGACAGACGGGTCAAAAACATTATTACCCTCCGCAACTCGTTGCATGGGGTATAATTACTGTTCATACCCAGATAACCCTCGTGTATCTTCAAAAATGACATCCATTTTATATATTTACATTCTACTTTCACTTTGTTTGGAAGAAATAGGCATATATATACAGTCACATACTATATCTATCAAGATTGATATCATTGTTAACACCTGCCGTGCGGGTACCACTACGGTTAGACGTTGGAAGTGTGGATATTTCTGGATGAATATCTCCACACCAAATATTAGTACTGGATATGATATGAAATGGTTTTTAATTCTAAACACAAACATGTATTTCCAATTACATGACATCCAACCGTTACTGACAAGATCTCCATTTAATGATAGATCAATGAAGCTGAGATCTCGCCACTCAACAAATCTGATGAGGTAAAACCGAGAGAACGAAAATCCTGGAGAGCCATGGAAACTTCAGAGAATGTCAATAGAATTTCTGGAATTTTCTCCCACAGCATAAGATGTCTGGGCTAGAAAACCCATGAGCTTTACTGGGATGACTCAATCAACAAATTAACAGCAATTAATATGTCTCACTGTGTGTGTGCCTTCTTCCAATCCGACATTAACATCACACAGGTTTGACAGGAAGAGCCCAAACAGAGGCACATGCCAGACAATATGGCTTACATAGACACAGACCAGACCTAGTCATGTGCAGTTGCTTGACCTGTAATGCCAAAGGTCAATTATTTTCCTCTCTGAATCTATTAATTGATCACAGTCAAAATTATTCTGTACTAATTGAGTCACAAAGTAAAATATTCTCACAATCAACAGTTCTTGAGGGATTCCAGAACTCAGACTTATAATCAACCTTAAATACTGAATGGACTGTTGAACCTTGATAAAGAACTGACTAGCTGCATGTCTAAATAAAGAATTGACTAACCGTCTAAACAAGAAAACTGGACAATGTGTAAACAGAACTGACTATCACTCTAAACATGAAACTGACTAATTGTGTAACATGAAACTGACTATCTGTCTAAACAAACTGACTATATTTGTAAACATGAAACTGACTATCACTCTAAACATGAAACTGACATTAGTGTAACATGAAACACTATCACTCTAAACATGAAACTGACTATCTGTCTAAACATAAAACTGACTATTAGTGTAAAC
>CAJDSM010041579.1:0-18003 GCA_903981925.1 Ostrea lurida | reverse complement strand
TCCGTGTTTGCCAAACTCTGGTTTTTGTATTTTGTACAGGATTACGCGATTGATCACTGCTCATCATCTTCACCTTTTCATGAAAGAGTGGGAGAGAGAATGGATGGGTGTGGGGGGATAGAGGAAGAAAAGGAAGGAAGGAGGGTAGGAATGGCAAGAGAAAAAGTACAGGCTGTGTGACAAGAGGGGGCCAAAGGAGGGGCAAATGGGGGTAAGTGGAGAGGTGGACTTTATCCATTTTTCCACACATGTACACCATTCATAAGAACACACCCAATAAGAAACAATATTTACTGAACAAATACATGTATGTCAATATATATAATTGCACAATATCGAATATGGTGAATAATCTGTCAACAAAAATGACACAAAGTATCAAATAAATTACTATGATAAAATGCAAGATTCATTCCTCTCTCTCTCTCTCTCTTTCTCTCTCTCTCTCTTTGTGTGTGTGTCTTTTATTCTCCTTTAACTCTCTCAAACATTTAAACACAGAAATCTCTGTTCACATTAAATGGAAGCATGATTATTTTGTTCAAACCTTCAAAATACTGGAAAGCATAATGTACATTTTGTAAAATTTTCTACAATATTACTATACATGCATTCATTTCAAATACAAATATATTGCAATATCTTTCATGCATGCGCGTAAGCAAAGCTCAAACTTGTATATGCGATTGCCAGGGGGGAAATATTACAATCTTCAACCAAAAATTCACATATGATTCAGAATATATTCCATTTCTCTCTTGATTATCGTTAGCAGCGAAACGCTGTCACAATTTCTCACATACCTCTCATCCACAGACATAAATATCAAATCACACCATCTTATGCGAACAACATTGACACAATGAAGAAAAAAATCACTGCATAAAACATCACAGACTGTTATATCTAAACACTATTAAGTACGGCAACATGACGGAACAGAAAAACGGGCAAAATGTCTCGAAACATTGTACCACACACCTAGTCATTCCTAAGTGTCAGAAATGCGGGTTTTCTGTGGCGGATGAAGATGATTGGACAAAAAAAATTTCATTTCGTAAATTTTTGGAAATTATAACTGAGAAAAATGAAAAATCCACCAAAAATCACACAGCCAACATTTCAAACTATCACTTTTTGGAGAAAAATCAACCAAATTTTCTCCAATTTCAAATTAGTTATTACCTTGTACCCTGAACTAAAACATTCAGTCCTGATGAGTACTGTGTATAATGAAGGAAATAAAATTGAGAATTTCTTGCCCTGATGTCTGTATAATATTAATAGTCATATTTCTCAATCTCGATATCACATTGGAATGGTACTTATTTTACTGATCTCATCGCTAAAATTAGTAACGTTACTAAATTTAGTAACATGAAAACTTGTACAACTGGAAATACAACAGTTAGAAATAACTAATCAACACCAAACTTTGAAAATGATCGCCTGAACAGAAATTAGAAATTTCATTGCATAGTGTAACTGTACATGTAAAATTCATTTTGTAAAATTCATTCTAAAATACACTACATGTAATATTTAACTGACTAGTACCAGTATATAACTAGTATGGGACTGTATAATGAATAGTGACAAAATTAGTACTTTCTGTTTACAGTACCGAGAATTATCAGTACTAGAATGCTGTACATAATGTGTCTACACTATACAAATAAAATATGTACACAAGTGTAGCATCTGCACACACAATCAACTCCAATATATAAAAACGGAATAAAAGGACTTTTTCACTTATAAAATATTTACTATTTCAGAATTAAATTGGCAAAAAGGTACCACAAAATCATAAAATGTCTAGGACATGATTTTTAAACTTCACCGTTATATTTTTTTTTCCTTGTTGTCATACGTACATAAACATGTACATTTTTATTTGTCATAGTTTTCAATTCTTCACTACATATAAACAAAGTGTGTGAAGTCTTAAAACTTGTATTCAACAAAGACCAAAAAAGTATTTCCATATTACCTGTATATACAAAACTCATACATAATCATTAACTATAAATAAATATAATTGAGAAGCTAAAGTGTAATGCTATCGAGAAAAGTGCACATGGGACTATGAAAATATCTGACTAAACAGCCATTGTTATTTTAATAAAATTTTTTGTATACAAATAGCATTCAAGGACATTGTACATACATTTTTAGGGACGCTCTTGGAGTGACTCTGAAAAAAAAAAAAAACAAGACCTCCTGGCATGAAGTAATACTGTCCAACCTTGTTTTATTGTTGAACTCAGATGTGCTGAGAAAGAACTTCTAGATATCCTAGGGTTTGCGAGACTAAGCTTAAAATACACAAAGAAGCTGGGACTGCCAACTCACTTGGACATTATAGCCATGGTATTCGAGATAGCAATGTATGAGATATCAAAGTTCAACTGTATACTTGTGCATTGTAAACTAATTATCAAAATAACGTCTTTTTTCCATTTATAATGAAATTTTAACATTCTATCTTCATCTCATCTAATACAGGTCCACTGCTACACCGCAAGGAGTTGGACCCTAGAAAAAGGATGGAAGTTTATCCATCAAATGTTTTCTTTCTGATACTAATGAAACACACAGGGACACCTATTGAAACCTCCCTTTTGGTACAAAAAATAATCATTATGTTTGACGAACAAAAAATTCACTCAAGATTGTCCTTAGTACATAACATAGTGACATAAACTTTTGTTTAATACACAACCTCAAAAAAGTATCAACATCACACACACACAGCCAATGGAAATATAAAACAAATATCCCTTGTCAATCATCTCTTTCATCTGATAAATGTTTTTAGAAATGTATGATACTGTCAGTTTCCATGGAAACCATTTATGATATTTCCATGGCATGCATAATCACAATAATGCTGATCGCATTAACACGTACGTCCCCTGGTTGTCATGGAGATATGCGCATGTTCTACGTGTGTAACTGGTGCTTGTTGATATTCCTAATTTTCAACTCATGTTGTTTTATGGAATGCTTAATAGGACATTATTTGATAATTTCCACATTCATCTTTTTGTAAAAATAAATTTCTTATCACTCGTACGGCCGGGAGGCGAGATCTGATTTTGGCTGTTGTCCGTTCTTCATTAATGGTTTGGAATACGGTGATTCTCCGTTGGGTCGTTTCCTTCGGAAAAATCCACACTGAAAATATATCAGTAATGATTAAGAATCTTTCATTTAATTGAGAGAATTTGGAAAAATCATTCGTGCCAACTTTCCCAATTTTAAGCATGATTCCCGCTTGCCCAGTTAGGAAAGCAAGCGCGCAAACGTCCTCAGAAATCCCGATTTTGTAAAAATGTTTCCTGATAATTATACAACAACAAACCCAGATTTCCAACCCAAATTTAAAATCCCCTGTTATTTCTTTGTGGCTAGCCAATCAGAAATTGGAAATATAAAAGAATCTTTGATAGAACTCAAAAAAAAAAAAAAAGAAAAAAGAACGCGCATTACAATTTTCTTATGAAAAAAAAAAAATTTCCATCACAAAGGACTTTTGAAAAAATTGATTGCATCAATCTGACATATAATTACGTAGAGTTATTGTTCCACATCCACACGTTTACTTACCACCCAGAGGACGATGATTATAATCAGCAGTAACAACAGACCCCCCACAATGGCGACCGCTATCTTCCAGATCTCCACGGTTTTCTTTCTGGGTGCCAACTTCTCCGCATTCACATACGTGGAGACCTATAAAATATGCAAATAAAATATACCAAACACAATGAATTACTGTAACAAGAGAATATTTAGCGCACTATTTATTTTAGCGCCTTAAGTGCTGACATATAATTGCCCTGAATTTAATTGTGCACTAAAACGTTTTCATTGACATTAAGTCATTGACCAAGTGGTTTCGTTGCACTATAATAAGTTTGCGCAAGCTGCGCCAAAAGGTTTTCAATGCTGATTGCGCTAAGATATGTTTGCACCAAATATTCTTGTTTTACAGTACTAGTTATCTAAATTAATTTATACATACATACTATAAACTGATTCCTCTGTATTTAACCTTAGATTTTACAAGAACAAAAACAACAACAAAAAATGTTCCCAAAACTTTCTTGGAAATTACATGCATAAGATAAATTTGTTTGTTTTTTTTTTTTCTTGGGGGGGGTCAGCATGTTATTAGCCTGTGTTTTGCGATGATGGAATTTTTTTTACGGAGACTCCTTATTCGGATAACTTCTTACCTCTGCCTCCGACACCATGTACGTTTCATTGTTGTAATCCACTGGTATATTAAATGGCATGGTTTGGACTTGTGCCAAGGCTTGTGATTTCAGATTAAACGGCTCAGCTGTCAGTCCCCTCTGTTGGAAATGAAATCAAACAATCTTTTTAGTTATTTCACACGAGAGGAAATCAAACAGTCCTTTTAGCTATTACAAAAGTATTCATGCACATAAAGTGGTTTCTTTGATTCCAAAATGTTCTTGCGTTCTGTCATTAAGAAATTTCATCTCATTGGGTGAACAGACAGAACTGAAACACAGATTTTTTTTTCAATTTAAGATGGGCGTGAACCGTATACATGACATTGCATACGATAAACAAGAATTTTGTCAAACATAAATTCATGCCCCTTTCATCAAAACTGACATTTACATGTAAAACCATGGATGTGTTCTTTGACTTAATTTGGACCTGAAAACCTGAAGGGGTTGATCATATCCCCTAGCCATTGACAACTTGCAAAATTTCATGACAATAAAGCACTTCACCAAGATAAAATTGGTTCAGAAACAGATATACAGGAAAATTTTTGGCAAAATAATAATTTTCCAAAAATTTTGCCCACTTTGAATTCCCTTGGCTCCACATTTGGTTGACATTGGTTCCGAGGTTTTAGAGACCCTCAAAAGACTCCACCATGCCTTCACTTGTTTTGCTATTATCTCCCTTGAAATAGGGTTTGACCCTTCACTTGATCAAAAATGAATCCCTTTACCCAAATATTTTATGTTATGTTTGGTTGAAGCTTGCATAACAGTTCTGAAGAATATCATCCTAATTTTTTCCTCTTTTTTTGGCACTATCTCCCCTTTAAAAAGGGTGTGACCCTTCATCTGATTGGCTTGAATCACTATTTCCCAAGGAGTTTAGTCAAAATAGCTAAGTGGTTCTGGAGAAGAATACCTTAAGAGGTTTCCCTTTACACGTTCATATCGAATATGGTACACCCTTTCTTTTGCCCAACATTAATTTAAGGATCCTGGTTATACACAGCTACATAACAAAACTTTCTTCTTAATATCAGCATTTCTGGCACAGTTGCTCATGAGAAAGGTTTTTAAAACACCAACTGAATGTTAAATTTTTCTTATTATCTCCCCTTTAAAAAGGAAGTGGACGTTTATGAACACAATAATAAATCCCTTTTACCCAAGGACAATTTGTGCCACATTTGCTTGAAATTAGCCCAATGGTTCCAGAGAAGATGATATGAAAATGTAAAAAGTTTACAAAGACAAGATGCAAAAATGGAAAAATTTCAACCAGAAGAGCTCGCTTGAGCTAAAGGCGAGCTAATGAGCTACAAAAGCACGCAATAGATCATGAAAACAAACTGAATAAGAACCATCTACATGTACATTGTATGTATTAAATTGATTTTAATGGATTTTACGTCCAGCTTGAGAATTCTTCACTCATATGGAAACACGGTATGTATAAACACTTACTAAAACTAGCGTGTTGGTCCAGATGTGAGCCTTGATTTGTATGACGGCAGCATCTCGAGAATCCACCATTCGTCCAGGCATCGGGCCCAAGAAACATTTGATAAATGTACAGTACTGATTGTTACACACCTGAAGTAGAAGATACCGGAACATTTAACATTGTTCCAATACATATCGCATTTTTAACATTGTTCCAGTACATATCACATTTTTAACATTGGATATGTATCTCATTTCCAATACGTACCACATTCTTAACATTGGATCTAAGTATTTCGTTTCCAAAACATATCACATTTTTAACATTGGAAGTACATGTATCTCGTTTCCAATACGTACCACATGGTATCTCGTTTCCAATATGTACCACATGGTATCTCGTTTCCAATACGTATCACATGGTATCTCGTTTCCAATACGTACCACATTTTCAACATTAGAGATACCTCGTTTCCAATATGTATCACATTTTTAACATTGGAAGTGTTTCATTCCAATACGTACCACATTTTTAACATTGGAGGTATCTCGTTTTTCTAAATTCTAATACGTACCACATTTTTAACATTGGAGGTATCCGTTTTTTGGCCTGGGAATGCCTTTTCGTCTTCGTCTGAAGCTGGACGTTTATTTTGCTGTTACCTTCTCGATACGTGAAATCCTATAAAGTATTTTCAAATCAAATAAAAATAGCAAAATAAACAAATATTAATAGCACAATAAAGATTTTGGTGCCCCCAAATGATTTTTTTTCTTTGGATGCAAATTTTACCTAATATTTGGGGGGGTTGGGGGGGGGGTTCAAAATAGAGATTTTAAAAACATCATCATGGTATCACAAATGCTGTTTAATTACTAGATATGTCTCTCTTAAGGATAGGTCACTGATATGGAATTCACTTTTGTCACTAGACTATTCCTTCATGAAATTTGAACCCTTTTCGTGGACCCTGCTCATAAGCCTGACATGCATAAACAAAGATGAATCTTTTCTATATATGAAAATTTCACACACAAAGTATCAGCTGTACTGGTTTGAAAGAACTTCTGCTATTTTTCCTACAGTATTTTTCAATCACCTTTCTTTGCATAATGAAACAGGACTGATAATTTGAACAAACTTGAACTGCTATCATAAATGGATCCTTTGTGCAAAGTTTTATTGAAAATGACTGTGTAGTTTTGAGAAGAAGATGAAAAAGTAAAAAGTTGACAAAAGCTTTTGCAGAAAGCTCGCTTGGAGCCTTCAGCTCAGATGAAGTAAAAACTCTATTTCAAATCTCACCCATTTGACAAATTTGATGTTCGTTAAATGCCAAATTTGCAATTGGCCATTATTTTATGTTGTTCTCTTGAAAAATTAAAATACCAGATTTGGCAAATGACTACCGTGTATACTCGCCTGTAAGTAGGATTTTTGAGAGTAAAATTTTGGTCCAAAAGTCTATGTCCAACTTATAAGCAAGTTCTAGGGAAATCAATATTTTTGTAGTCGGCAAAATGTACCAATTTTTAAAACAACTAAGACTATTATCACGATCTTTGTTCAGACAAATTAGTCTACACATAGAAATATAAAAAATATTCTTAAACACATGTAAATAATAAAAGAATTGACATGATATTGATTTTTGGAGAAAGGATAATTAAATACCGGCATCATTTCTCAAAATATTTTTTGAAACAGGGGCAAAGTCATTTTAACTTTGATTTGAAATTGTTAACCGATTCTGGCAAAAAGTTATAAGCATGCAGGTCAACAACAAAATCCTTCAAAATGATCTCAAAAACACAACTGACTTTATAATATAGGCGAACCGACTTATAAGCGAGTTTATTACATACTTAGTAATAAATACAGGTTTTTTGCATGTGTGATACAGATGACATCACAATAGCCGTATCAGCCCTAAGGCTGATAACCTGTATCAGCCCCGCAAATCCATATCAAGCACTCCGCGTGCGGAACACCTCGTTCCGGAACCCCTTGCTTTTTACCGCTTCATCATTTATGTAGTATACACATTACAGACAAACGTAAACATGTCATTGGATAAAGTTGATTTAAATTAAAATTCATTGTTTTAATATGACTTGTTTTGTATGTTATTACTACATGTAAGTATGTAATAAACAGATAAAACAATACCTATTTCCATATCACACCCTGATTAAAATTTATTGTTTTAATATGACTTGTTTTGTATGTTATTACTAAGTATGTAATAAACAGAATAAAAAACATACCTATTTCCATATCACACCCTGTATCAGCCCTCGACGAATATACACCCTCAGGCCTTCGGCCCTCGGGCTGATATTGGTGTCTCGGGCTGATACAGGGGTGTGATATGAGAATAGGTATGTATTATTCTCTATAATTATGGGAGTGTACACATCAGGCATTAAAATTCAAATTCTGTATTAATCAGTTCATACCGTTGCGTTCTCGGGGGAGAGGAGCTGAGTTTCACAGAAGCCCCCATTGCTGTACAGAACAGTTGGCCCCTCGTCTATTTTCAGAAGATGGTTTCCCTGGTCGTCGTAGCTTGGCCAGTATATATTGATCAAACTGCTTTTTACTGGTGTTGGTCCAAGATTTCTGACCTGTAGGTTCAGATTGCATGAATTATAAACTACATTCAACATCAAATGATTCAATTATGGTCTCTTTCACAGAAAGAATCTTATTTCAATCCATTGATTTCCAACAGATTCAGTAAATAACTACCATGATTGAATCATTTCAATTTAATTCATTGACATCACTATTTTGGCATACAGTCAAGTCAAATTCTAACATAATAATCATAGCTTGTATGACATTAGGTCACTCGATTCTTCAGAATCCGGTTTATAATTTTCTGTGCATAAAACACCAAGCAATCTAAACAGAAACATAACATTATGTATTGTAACTGGGAGAAAATGCATCGGATTTCAATTTTCCAGTCAGGTCCTTTACCAACTGAGCCTATATCTGACCTTAGCGATCAAACCCGCCTGACCACTACAGTACTATTGTGATTACATGTGTACATGGATCAACAATGGAATCGACAAGATGTCATAATATTCACATAAAGGTTGATCATATATAGAACAGCAGAAAATGTATTTCATTTTCTACAAAAAAGCATGACATGTTTGTTTTTCTTTTGGGATCATTGGTTTAAAATGTTTCAAAATGAATATGCACTAATTCTAAATTTGTCAGCTGCGATCATTCACATTTTTTCAAAGGAAAAGTTAAGGAAAAGTTAATTAATCTTGTCATTATTGAAATTGCCTACGAATCTACTGTTACAGTAAATGCTGGAAAATTTAAAAGTATTATTACACAGCTACCATTCTGCAGAAATTAATTGCTGCAGTATCTCAACCTGAAGCAGTGACCATAAATTGTCTTGTCTAATTGTGTAAATCAATCATAATTATAAAGCTGATGCAACTGAGATCATTCAGGTATTATGTATCTAGGATCACTATGAATTCAGAGTTACTTCCCTTTAGTCACAATCTAACAACAGAGAGAACAAATATACACATTCACTGGCAGAAGAATACACACCCTGTACTCGTGGATGATTTCTGGACCAAATCCCGTGCCTTTATACAAATTCACACCAGTGGCATTGTAGATAACCTGTTCTGTTGAAATGGCTAAATTCCTGTAAATAAATCGACCACATATATGTAGATCTGTTCCTTTTGAGACAGGTAACTCAAATCATTAAATAAACGTTAACTGCACAATGTACATCATGTTTGGCTGTATTTATGAAAAGGTTTATAAACACAAAGAAAACCCAGGGACATATGAAAAATTTGATTTGCCAATTACTGTAAATGGCTTGAATTTCGCAGGGCTAAAATTTCACAATTTCAACTTTCGGTATTTTGCGATGGTTTAAATTTCGTAGATAGTAAACAGACTGAATTAGAATCATTAGTGACCCCCAAATACATTCAACGGCACTTCATGGTGGTTTTATTTTCATAATCATGAATATAGCAAATATAAAACCCATGCGAATATTTTCCTCTTTACAGTACTCTGATTTGAAAGATATTTCCAGGATAAAGTGAGAATAAATTAATGGATTTCTCATTCCACATACTAGTTGAAATCACACAAGTTAGTAAAAATTCTACAAGTGAATATGGAAATTTCATTTTGTGTGTGTGCATGTTTGTGTGTGTGCAAATTGTGTTTATGACAATGTACTGTAAAGGGGGAAATATTCGCGTGGGTTTTAATTTTGCTATATTCGCGATTATGTCAACTATCAAGAAAATAAAACCATCGCGAAATGCTAAAACTTAAGATAAAAATCGCGAAATTTTAGCCCCGCAAAATTAAAGCCCTTTACAGTAACTCTAAAACCATCACATCGTATAAGATTATCACAGACCTGGCATTAGCAGAACTAATGTATGATAAAAATTAAACATGTTGGGACACGAAACTTACGCAGAAATCTCCAGAAACGCATGCTGTCTGACCTCGATGTGCATCGTGTAAACATTGTCCCACACATCTGAGGTGTTCTCGGGGTTTGAACTGAAAAAAAAACGAAGATAGTAGAATGAACCTGAATCCGGTATAATCTAAATTTGTTTACAAAATACACTGCTTGACTAAATCATAGGTCCCAAGTTCAATCCTCAGCAGTGACATGAATGAGTCTTTGTTACAGACATCTCCATGACAATGATCAAACATCCACAACTGATAATTTTACAGTACATCACAGTCACTGTTAGATGGACTCCAGAAAGTCTATTAAAAGAAAGGAATCCTGCTATCTCAGAGAGCTATTGTGAATAAGTACAAGCGTCCATACCTGTTGACATTTAATTTGAACGCTAGCTTGTCCGTCAATCCATCCGTATTGTTTGGAGTTACCAGCAAAGTAAAGTAAGTCTGAAACAAAGAATCAACAAATTAGTTTCAGCAAATAAACACCAATGTTTTCCCTGTCCCTGTCCTGGCAAGGTATTTGATATTACCTGCACAAAGTACATTAATTTTAATATTTATCCGACAGTGTGTCCTGCACTGCTAAAAACACACACACGCCAGCCTGGTACAGTGCGAATTAATGGAGAATTTTGACCGTTCTCGAAGACAGACCTACCTTGGCCCAGGCTGGATTTTAACTGTTCAGGAAGGCAGACCTACCTTGGCCCGGGCTGGATTTTAACTGTTCAGGAAGACAGACTTACCTTGGCCTGGGCTGGATTTTAACTGTTCAGGTAGGCAGACTTACCTTGGCCCGGGCTGGCATCGGGTTTCCAATATCGCAGATAACAAACGGAGACGTGTTGATGGCTCTGTAATTACAGGTCAACGCTACCGCCTACAAAAATCACACACACAAAATACAAATAAAACTACATCTTTCTAAGATGGCAAGACATACGTTAAAGAGAATCATATATCAACATTAGAAAATTGCAACTTTCTTGCAAAGGCAACTTTCCATCGAAGACATCAAAATTTCACAAAAAATGTTATAATGATGTTACAATACTATTTGTAACAATTTAATAAAATCCCTTCTTTACAAAAATACAAACTTTCTGTGAAAAATAAAGGAAATCTATTGCACAATGTATTTAATGAAAACAGAGTTACTGTCCTTGGATTCAATTTTTGTTTTAACATATTGATAAACTTTGACTTTTGAAAAAGTTTATACTTAACAAGATCTTTTACAAAAACTACTGAAAAAGACCTCAACAAAATTTATGTTCTCCTAATGCATCAAATCTAATTAAATCACTGATTTTGCAAAATATAAGGATAGCCATATATCAGTATTAAAGTAGACACTACTAGACAGGGGGATTATGTTTCCTAAATAAAGCACGCTACTGTTATACGTGAATATTTTTAACATACTGCATTTGTGTTGGTGATGCCACTATACAACATTCCCTCTGGTAGTTCTACGTAAAGCATCGTCTCGTACGAATCCTCCGCAAATGCTCCTGAGTTTCTCACTGTAATGCTGATCTCGATTTCCTCGTTAGAACTTCCGACTTCTATAGGCTTGGCAAACCTTTAACAAAATCATATTGTGCTGCAATTTAGCAATATTTACTGTACACTAGCTATATTTTTCAATAAATATAAACTTGATAAAAGAAACGTTTTACAAACAGTGATAGGGAGTAGATGGAAGTTTTGGGATGCATCTAGAACAAGATTTATAACCTCCCATCTTAAAATCCCTTATAAATCCCATCTTAAAATCCCTTATAACCTCCCATCTTAAAATCCCTTATAACCTCCCATCTTAAATCCTTATAACCTCCCATCTTAAAATCCCCTTCAATATAGTTACTGTATCATTCTTGAATGCATGTACAGTGTAATTCCATTTTTGCTTTGATATCTTTACCAATTGTAATTACAGCCATTTTGTCATGAATACAATGCAGTTGTAAACAATACCCACATCAATCTTGCTAAATATAGACTACATTGTACATCTTATTACGACTGGGAAGTCCAGCAAAAATGAAAGTAGAAGGTAAATATCAGAAATAAATTTCATTTTGAAAATTCATGAGGGTATGAACTGCGACACTTCACATGGGAAGCACTAGGTTTCTAACTAGGATCCACGACACTTACGGTTCCACCCGCTCAGCCAGGACAGAGAGATCTGGAATACACAGCTCATCGTCGCCACAATTCTTACTGATTTTTCCCTATAAAATTCAAAACGTCTTGCATAATTATCATACTTTAGTTAGTTATTTTCCCTCGACATTAATGCATGCACGATTGTTTTTGGTTCCCATTTTTCTTCCAAAAAAACATTTATCATGCAATTATAAGGACCCCATTAGAAATCAATTAATTTCAGCTTTTATCGGTAATCCTTAGTTTTGTCATGCTATCATTCTTTTAATTGCTATAACTGCATAGTGCTATAGATTATGTCAGGCTTTAAGTTTATGATTATGACATTCTGTGATATATTTTACACCTGCATGAAAAGAAATTAAATCCACAATAAAAATGACAATTTGTCAACATTTCTCGGATGTGAATGGGGTATCCTACCTCTACAGTGACTGTGGACGGGATGTATTTGTCCAGGATCGGGGGTATTCTCCCCTGGGTTGTCTGACGTTTCTTCCGACCCGTTACTTCATCCTCACCCACCAGACGATACGAGAAGGAGACATCTATTGGTGTTAACTTATCTCGTATGTTGTTCTGTAAACATATCCATCCAATCATTTCAATAATTTAATTCTTATTGTATCCTTAGCTCTGATTGGTCAATTTCAAGTTTGGGAATGAAAGTTATTTTCGTATAATCTGGCTTGGTATGGGGACACACCCACTTGACAACTAGCAGCCAGAACTACTTTTTTGCAACTTCAACAAATAAATAAAAGCAAGGGAAATATGTGTAGTTGTTTATTAATTCTGTAGGAATGACTCTTAATTTTGGGGCATATTATACGAGTATAACCTGGTTTGGGTCATGCAATTCAAGCTTTTTATAATCCGCTTCACGGATTATAAAGCACAAGTTGACTCAAACCAGGTTATACTCATACAATATGCCCCACAATTAGAGTCATTCCTTAATTAAATTCCTTCAACTGCAATTTTTTTTAACTACAGTGTCACAAGCAAACTTAACAATATACAGAAAACAGATTCTAGAACTTTAGGATTTTGTGCCAAAAGGCCTGACAAGGGCAAGTAAAATTCTAGGAGATATCTCGAAAAATGAATCAAGTCACACAAGAAGGCCAGTTTGTAAAATAAACTGCTAAATATAATAAAATAACAATTGTACCAACTATAACACAAAGATGGTCGTCTGTCATCACTTAGAATTTCATATAAATTTTACTCTTATGCATACTGGACACCTACCAATATATACACGATGAAGTCACGACAGAAGACTTTCTGTTTCGTCAGTTTCAGGCCGAGTTCAGAGACCTCCGGTTGCTGTGTCTGGTATTGAAACATCCTTTTGGAAATATTTTTCCTCGCATCCAGTGTCCAGAAAAAGTCAAATTCTGTCCAAATATTCAGATATTCATTGATTAAATTGATTCTCAAAATATCAAACTTGTTCATGAAACTTACATTTTAAGCAATTACTGCCTAAGCATGGCAAACGTAATGAATTATTTGTTAAATTCAAATTAATACAGAGAAAGTAGTCAAGATGGTTTTAATTATCCATTTCCTCAAACTGAAGAGGATGTCCAAATATCCATGGGAAATCATTGATTGGCAAACCATATTTCTGGGACCTTTAGCAAATTCTCCCAAAACCTCTCTAATTTAATTAGAATGGCATACAGTCGAACTTCAGTATCTCGAACACTGATATCTCGAATACCATAGATATGTCAAAGTGATTTGAAAGTCCCAACCCCACTAATTCTTTTGTATTTTACTCTCAATATCTCGAATCCTCGGATATCTCGAATATTTTTCTCAGTCCCATTGAGTTCTCGATAATGAGGTTTTACTGTATGTCAAAATACAAAACTGCTTTAGCCAATGTGTAGTTTATGATGTCCTATGACAGACGCAATACAACCCATCATTAAGGGCAGATAAATCTTGTCATATTTAACCATCATTGAAGAGTCAAATACTGAAATACTGTATGTGCAAACTTAATTTAAAGAAATCCTATACATTGCAATACAGCCAATATATTTAAATTGACATCGAAAAATCAATTCTTAGTATATAGCTAAATTTATGGTAATCAAACACAAATCAGGAAGAAACAAGTGAGACCTAATGATGTCTGGACCTGTGTCGCTCGCAACTTACTGTAGAAGCACAAATATTCGTCGGGTTAAAAATTCCTTGTTTTGATTCCCAAAAAATTTTCGTTGGGATTTAATTTCGTCATTGTCATTTCAGACCGCTCTGTAATATCAACAGTTGGATTAAAAATTCGTCATGGATTTAATTTCGTTGATTTATGCTACCAACGAAATTACGAAATTTAATCCATGTCGAATATTTGTGCTCTACAGTATATCATTATAAAATTTTAATAAAAAAATTTCTGTCAGTTCAGCATGGTATTAAATCCCTAAAACATATGAATTTCTGAATAAGCTGAAATGATAAGCTAATGTATGATGATTTTTGAAATATTGTTAGTTCAAAGGTCATGTCATTTATGAGGATTTTGCAAATTTTCTAAGTTTGAAGGGGCATAACTTCCATAAATTTAGAGATCAATATTTCCTGCTAATATGCACAACTACATATGATGTTCTTACTGTATACCAATTTATTGAATTTGGTTGGATAGTTTCAGAGGAGTTGCGATGACAAGATCATTTATGAGATTTTCCCAGAATTTTTAAGTTTGAAGGGGCATTACTTCCGTAAAATTTAGAGGATCAATATTTCCTGCTAATATGCACAACTACATATATCTTACTGTATACCAAGTTTGTTGAATTTGTTTGGTAGTTTCAGAGAAGTTGCGATGTCAAGATCATTTCTGAGGTTTTCTAAGTTGAAGGCATAACTTCTGTAAAATTTAGAGAGATCAATATTTCCTGCTAATATGCAAATAACATATGATGTTCTTATGTTACTAAGTTTCGTTGAATTTGGTAGGGTAGTTTCAGAGGAGTTGCGATGACAAGTTTATTGGGACGGACGGACGGACGGACGGACGATAGACAGACGGACGGACGACAGAGTGACCCAACTCCTAGAACCTGCTTTCGCCGTTGGCGACGCAGGTAAAAATAGCAAGACCTGCCACGACATGTATTATCCACACTCTAAGCAGAGTTTGATTTCTACTGTTGTGGTACATTTTTCTGGATGACTATATATAGATATAGAATATATGATATATAGATTTGTGGAAGTTGTGTACTTTTGATGACTATATATAGATTTGTGAAAGTTGTGGTACATTTTGATGACTATATATAGATTTGTGAAAAGCTGTGGTACTTTATAGATTGTGGAAAGTTGGGTACATTTTCTGATGACTATATATAGATTTGTTGAAATTGTGGTACATTTTCTATGATATATTAGTTTGTGGAAAGTTGTGGACATTTTCTGATGACTATATATAATTTGTGGAAAGCTGTGGACATTTATAGATTTGTGGAAGTTGTGGTAATTTCTGATGACTATATATAGATTTGTGGAAGTTGTGGTACATTTCTGATGACTAATATAGATTTTGGAAAGCTGTGGTACATTTTATAGATTTGTGGAAAGTTGTGGTACATTTTCTGATGACTATATATAGTTGTGTGAAAGTTGTGGTACATTTTCTGTGACTATATATAGATTTGTGGAAAGTGTGGTACATTTTCTGATACTATATATAGATTTGTGGAAGTTGTGTGTACATTTCTATGAATATATTAGAATTGTGGAAGTTGTGGTACATTTTCTGATGACTATATATAGATTTTGGAAAGCTGTGTACATTTAAAGATTTGTGGAAGTTGTGGTACATTTTCTGATGACTATATATAGATTTGTGGAAAGTCGTGGTACATTTTCTGATGACTATATATAGATTTGTGGAATGTCGTGGTACATTTTTCTGATGACTATATATAGATTTGTGGAATGTCGTGGTACATTTTCTGATGACTATATATAGAACGACCTCTTACCCGCTCATTGCTGACCCCTTCCCGTTGTTTCCACACAGGTCCGAACAAACAAACTGAAAAGACACGCCACTACAATCAAGAACTGTTATTCATGTTATATATACATCAAGAAATTTACTAGCTGTTGCTTCAGATATTCTCTAGTCAAGTTTGATAAAACATCAGGCCAATTCTTCCCAAATATCAGGTTTCAACAAATCTGCCCATACATGTTAGCTAGTGATATTCAATTTGGAGTTCTGGAAATGTTGCCTTTTTTGCGTGAGAAATTTTTTAACAAAGATGTGTTTGTGAAACACGAATCCCGTTTCACAATGCAGTGGAAGGAGCTTGTCATAAGGATTATGCATGTGAAAATATGAAAGGTTTATCCCTTACCATTCAAAAGTTACGCAATGTTAAAGTTTTTTAAAATGTACGGTCAAAATTCAAGGTCAAACAATTTGGTACCAGATAAAAGATAGTCATAAGGATACACATGTGAAATATGATGCCTAACTCTTGCATTCAAAAGTTATGGCTAATATATTAAATGTTAAAGTTTTGAAAAGTAGGTATAAGTTCAAAATCAGGTCAGGAGGTCAAAAATTTTGTACCCACGAAGTGTTGTCATAAGAAACATACTTGTGAAATATCAAAGCCCCTAGTACTTACCATTCAAAGTTATAGCCGAGGTTAAAGTTTCAGCACAGAATGACAGACAGGACAAAAACATATGCCCCGATCTTCGATCAGGGGCATAAAAATACTACTAGGCATCAAATTCTAAAATAATATGCACATTTTAAGCAATTATAATAGCATAAAAAGATAACAACAACTATTGTCTTTTCTGTTATTGAATCATCATCAGCAAAATCAATGATCATCGAAGTCACTGTAATGATATCCCTAAAGGGACTAGGATTATAAGAGTCGTCACTGTCAATGAATACCTACCACGGGACATGGATTTTATACGAGTCCGTCCCGATGTGACAGTTTCTTGTTCTTTCTCTATTGATGATGTTTCGGATCCAAATAGTAAGCTGGTGCCACCCGGACAATTGGCTAGATTGTTTGGTGAGATAATATTTTTATTATTTGTTGCTACATATGTGTGCAAGGTTTATTCATGTAAATTAACACAGAATGTTTCTGCCAAATTTTGATCAGTTAAAGAATATGAAAAAAGCAGAAAATAAAAGAAAAATTCTTACTAAATTTTGAACAGCTTGATTAATAAATTACAGTATATCATGTTGTATGTAATAATTTACTCAAAATTTAAGCAAATCTTTATTCACAAACACAGCTGTATACGAAGTCATAGGCCCCAACTACTAAATCTGTTAAAATAGAAATTACGTAGCATAGAACAATACAGATAATATTTATTTATCAAGAAATCTTAATTAATTAAATGGAATCTTTAATGGAATACAATCTAATGAGATAGCCACTTTTATCTCTCCAGGATAAATTAAATACTGTATAACATCCACAGTTACAGTAACAACTTATAACAATTCGCGCTTACAGATAGTTTTAAAAAAGTACTTAATAAATATCAAAACTGTCCGTTCCCAGAACTTCACTATAAGCATGCTTATTG
>CAJDSM010041574.1:0-12493 GCA_903981925.1 Ostrea lurida | reverse complement strand
GTCACATTTCAAGGTCAGGGGATAAAAAATGTTGGTACTGACGGAAAGGTCTTATAAGAAACACGCATGTGAAATGTCAAAGCCCTAGTACTTGCCATTCAAAAGTTAAAGCTAAGGTTAGGTTTTTGAAAAGTAGGTCAAACTTTAAGGTCAAGGTCAGGAGGCCAAAAATTCTGGTATCGATGGAAATGTCCTGTCTTAAGGAACATACATGTGCATTATCAAAACCCTAGTACTTAACCATTCAAAAGTTATAACCAAGGTTATAGTTTTTGAAAAGTAGGTCAACTTCAAGGTCAGGAGGTCCAAAATTTTGGTACCCACGGAAAGGTCTTGTCATAAGGAACATACATGTGAATTATCAAAGCCCTAGTACTACATGTAACTATTCAAAAGTTAAAGCCAAGGTTAAAGTTTCAGACAGAAAGACAGACAGGACAAAAACAATATACCCCCTCCCGATCTTCGATCTCGGGGGCATAAAACGGATCAAGAACTCAAGGTCATGCAATGTTTTTCCCCAAATGATATTTTAAGTGCCGTTTGAGCAGTATGACTAAGGGGTGATCCCTTAAGCATATTGCCCATAGGTCAAACGGTCAAGGTCAATAGGTCACATGAAATGGAAAACGAGTTTACATCATATTAAGGAGACTCGAAGGTGATTCCTATTGTCCAACGGTCAAGGTCAATAGGTCACATGATATTGAAAAAAGAGTTTACCTCATTTGAAGGATGATCAAAGGTGATCCCTATTGTCCATATGTCAAACGGTCAAGGTCAATAGGTCATATAATATGGAAAAAGAGTTTACATCATTTCAACGAGGTTTAACGGTTATCCCTATTGTCCATAGGTCAAACGGTCAAGGTCATATGAAATAGGGGGGAAAAAGTAGAGTCTTTATCGTTTTAAGGTGGAATCTTTTTGTTTTTACGTGGAAAGGTCGAGGTTATTGGGCCAGGTTATGAAAAGAAATGGTTTCCTGATATTTTGATTATTATTGGGAGTCTCTTTGACTTGATGTCACATGGATCCGTATTACAAGGATGACCTTTAATTATGTTTTTGGGGCCAAACGTTATGGCCTCTTGCCTCTAATAGCTTAAAACTTTGTAAGGAGCATCTACAAGCAAATATGTCGAGAACCAGTTTGGGACACTGTAATCCAAGAGGAACGTGCGGGACTGTTATACCAACAAGATACACCCCGGACAGTGGCGGCTCCAGGATTAGTCCGAAAGAGAGAAGGGGGGGGGGGCGATTCCGTTGACAAAAGTAGCCCAATGAGCTATAAGGTCTGGCGATGAAGCCAAAGCGGCAGGCCACGGGGCGAACACTCCCGCGAAAATCTCCGCGGTTTTAGAGCTATTAAATACTTTTAGAGGTTATTTAGCAATATCAGTTATACATAATAATCATTGTCAAAAAAACAAAAAAACAAAAAGGTGGGGTGGGTGGGGGTGCGGGGTGCGACGCTAATCCGCCACTGCGGGTTATTTTACCAAGAGATACACCGGATCATACGTGGAAATAATTATACCAACAACAGTTATACCAAACCTCGAGAAATACGGAGTATTATATTTTATGCAATGTCCGAAAACTGGAACACTATAGAAGAGAGAAGTGGGGCATTACCGGTATGTTCAAGAACCAGCCCCGGGATCATGAAACAAACTTAGATTAAGTCAAAATTTCAATGCACCTGGTAAACTGTTTAATACTTAATGACCTTGAAACTCCTAATTTGCAACACAAGAAAATTTGATTTAACAATATCGAATACCAATTGATTTTTTAATGATTGACTTCAACAATCATTCAATCGCAGTATTCAGATTTAAGATGTTTCATGATCCTGGGCTAGGGACCAGGCCCCAAAGACTTCTTATTTATATCTTAAGATTTAGAACACAGATGTTTTAAAACCATTGAAGGATTTCAAAACGAAATCACAATGCAACGATATATTAAAAATTCATTTTGTTTATGAAATTAATTCTCAGTTAGCTGGCATTTACAAATTTAGACTTAAGTCTATTCTCAGTTTTTGGTCTTGGCCAGTATTATGAAACAAACTCAGATTCAATCATCGTAAAATGTTCGATAACTTTGACGCTAATATAATTTTTGCAGATCTAGAAATTTAAATAAATCCCAGAGAAAGCGAGACACTTATATATATAAATCTAGAAAATTTAAGACCAGGGTGATTTAAAATTATAAAAGGTCCATCTCGACGAGAGTGGGCCACCGAATAAAGATCCAAGGAGAATGGTCCACAGTTATAGCTGTTAATAAATGTATAGAAGACCAAAGTTGTCATGAAATTTTGTATAATACATTGGTTAAAAGTTAAGTGTAGTGTATTTATCGATAATACTCCGATAAGCTTATAAGTCTCTAAAATCTAATTGAATAGGGAATAGACACTCATACTCCAATGTTTTAAGACATCGTGATCAATAGACAGTGTGAATGAGTGAGTATGAGAATCATGTGAATACATATGTAGTTAACGGTGTATAGACATATCATGAAGAGTATCCTTAACCACGTGGCTAGCTATCACATGCTCTATAAACTTCCACTGTTACCATGCGAACTTATGGGTACAGTGAAATCCGTTCGTCCTAAAATCTCGAGACCATCATGATGACTTGACAGAGCGAAACTACGCTTGTATATATATATGATCTATAGCATAATCATCTAGAATAGAACATATGTCCTAGAATAGTATGTCTGGCCATATTCTAAAATTAGACTGAATGCTTCAATAAACTGACTTAGCAAAAAATATATACCTAACATGGGCAAATGAAACAATTCGGTGCATAAATTGTGTTTAAACACAAAACCACCAACACCTCTGTTTTTGTTTATTGTAATTGTTCTTGATATTGAACGTCCTCAGGAAGGAAATCTAGATCGTCAGTTTCAGAATATTGGGGGAACGTTTCTAGAGGCTCGACCAATGAAATCGTCTCGTGTGTTCGGGTCAGGGATAACCACCATCGATTCATTCACGATTACGGACACGCCACATACCTGAAACTTTATTCCACACTGCAAAGACGCTTTAGAACACACAGAAAGTTGAGCTAACTAGGCGATTTTAATTGAGTGAAATATTTGCAACAGAAGACGAGATGACGTTAACGGACCAACACAGATTGGTAGAACAATGCAGCGTTAAGAGTAAGTATACTGATTATTTCACTTTCATTGATTGCGCAACTTCAAATTAATCGTAATGACTTAATACATCAGTGAAATCAAAATACTGTAGCATAATTGGTTTTGGTCGCTATTGCTGACTAGTAGGATATGACAACTGTTAATATTCTTGCATGGCTCCACTTATTGTTTTTTCATAACTCGACTCACGCAATAGTCCTCATGGCTAGCGGACACAGAAGCTGCGATACGCAGCTTTTCCTCGTTGCATCATCCAGGTACAGAGTACAATATAATTAGATAACAAGGTTACAATCTAACTAATTAGCCCTCGCTCAGACACTCTAGCGGTCACATATACTTTATTAACTGTCATAGCAGTGCGTCCCCTTTGACGATCACGGAACTACGCTCATATCGCGCTTCTCATGCACATGCTTGTCTTTAAATATTTATAGCGCTATCTATCCAAAAACGTCGTGCCCACTCGCCAGATACGCCCTATCGGCTGTTATAACGATATATTGCACACACGACACCCTCAGCGCTCTATTGTCATCTGCCGATCAGTTTTACCTAATTTAGAAATGATAGCCAAACAACAAAGTGAATGAACTTCTGTAGTAAAACGTTTTCCTTTTATGAGTTGAGCTGCTAAACATCTTTGGAATGTAAACATCCAGGGCCCACCAGATTAATTAACAAGATGTATTTCATTAGATGATCACGTTTATTACAAACAACTGAGTGTGAGGTGCCCCTCTAGAAGCTGGTTAACCATGAACTGGTTTATTTGCCATTATCTGACTCATAGAGATCACAACATATATCATCTCGTCGTGTGGGCCATCCAATGAGATCCTGTTCGAGTCGTACATTGTTAACACTCGAGCATATAGATTTGTTTAGAAAAAAATCTCGTTTTTGACAGCGGAAACCTGAACAAATTCGTGTGATCTTCTCTCTGTATAATCCAGAGTGTTTACCATCAGTGTAATCATGAGAGCATACAACTATACGCTGCAATGATGCACACGCTCTCTACCGTTTCGTAGCCAGACCTCACAATACATCATAACACACAGATCACATGGACGAATTTTTCAATACTAAATATTATTGAGTTACTGAATATTTTGCATAATAGTGATAACAATGTGACGTAAGCACTTACATCAACTGTTGTAAGATAATTTATGTATTAAGCAAATGTATACACATTTGCGACCATATTGCTAATGATTTGGCAAGACAACTCTTAAGAGACCGCTGTACGTGTAATTACTTTATGAATCACGAGTCTGACTTATATATCTGTGGGGATTTGCAGATAACTCGTTAGCCTGACCCGGGCGTGCTGAAAATCTTACGGGAACCGCGCCCAGCAAGAAAGGTCCTTAATTGCGTCCAACAATGTGCTCCATTCTGAAAGAAATATTATATTTTCCATCAATGCCTCTTCATAAAAGTTTGGAGAATATAAATGTTATACAATCTTGTTATTAGTCTCTTATCACAGAAGTTCCAACTATTTCCTTTAATTAAAGTTGAACAATCTTTGTATTTATTGTCCTTTGAAGGTAAATATAAGTACGTAATTGTAATTTTAACAGGGACCCGGATGCGGTGATGCTGTGTATTCTACCACAGCCGCCAGAGGGAGCTGATGTCACAATCAACATCGAACAAACTCTTATAAAAGCACACTGCTGGGAAAACGGAATAAGAGTCATGAAGGTAATGAAGACAAGGATACAAAATTTGTTACATAGTCCCGACCATGTCACGAGTGTAAAAAAAATGTTTGAAATGATTGTAAAAAGTAATATATACATTTACTGCTTACAGGTGGACTGCGCCAAGAAGTTGGAAATGTTAGTACTTGACCACACAGAGCCCACTAACCATTCTCTGAACTCGGACTTCTCGTGCGTCCTTGTTCTAGTAAGTACTTAACAATATCATGACGACATCAAATTGCATACTTCAAACGACCCCCCAGTCTAGCACTCAAGTCTCAAGTCAGCCATAAACTCCATTTGTCTTTAAACAATTGATTATTTAAAGCAATAACACGAAAAAAAGTGTATAAACTTTATCTCTTTGAATTTGTTAACAAAAAAAAATCTCTCTTACAGTTTCCAAAATCGGATGCTTCTGATTCAGTTGCTGCTGAAAAGGAATGGAAGATGATTGACGACTTCTTCAAGAAGATGCTCCTGCATGGGGTGTCACATTCACACGTCATTGAGTTACCCGGATGATAGGGAATCTCATCATAGTTATGAAAAGTAAGTTTTGTGATTAAGTGGTTATCATAATATGGACCCTATACTTTCATTTTGATTCCAATTCCAAACAACTTTTGAATGTTACATTTTGATTTCTTTTTTTTTTCAGATTAAATGTCCATATTTTTACACAGAACTCGTATTGTGCGTGCGTTGAGCTGGCCATTTCTGTGAACAGAAATTCGAAACTCGGAAGTGAGGCGGGAACTGAGCCCGTTGAAACATGCGCTAGTTGCGAAAAGGTGTCGTGACGTTGTTCCCCCCAAATTGGACAGCGAGTGAACTCAAAAGAAGAGAAGACTATATAGACAAATCATTAATAAATGGCTGTGGCGGCAAATTATCGTGTGCAAAGACACTTGGTGCATATTGCTTATAAATGTTCCGTATCTAGCTAGTGCTTAATTAAAGTTAATCAAAATTGTGAGGTGTCTTGAGTATTTCTGTTTTCATATATAATTACTAGCTCACCTGAGTTTTAAAGTGAGCTTTTCTGATCAAAATTTGTCCGTTGTCTGTCGTTGTCGTAAACTTTTCGCATTTTCATCTTCTTCTCCAGAACCACTGGGCCAAATTCAACCAAACTTCGTACAAATCATCCTTGGGTGAAGGGCATTCAAATTTGTTCAAATGAAGGACCTCACCTCGTTCAAAGGGGAGATAATCACGAAAATATACAAAAATAGGGTGTGTCATTTAAAATGTTCTTGCATGTAAAACCACTGTCCAGAAAAAGCTGAATCATTAATATTTGTTCAAATCTGTGACCCCCCCCCCCCGGGGTACGATGGGCTACAATAGGGGATCCAAAGTTTACAGGTGAATATATATTAGAACAAGAGGCCCACAGGCCTTGAACGTCACTGAGTATCATAGCCAAATAGGGAGTTCATATTTGCAATTCTAGCTTCAATACGAGTCTTTTATTTTCCATGAACATCTCAAAAAAGGGAATAATATGGTTCCATATCATTATACAAATAAGATTACATTCAATCTCACAGATTGTCAAGGATTTTTAAATGAAAACCCACTACTTTAAATGTCAGTGAGCTACCTTTGGACCAAAATTTTTGATAAAGAACATCTTTCGTTCTCATGAATAGATATATTTACTATGGATTAGTGACCTAGGTAGAAAGATAATGCTCTAAAACCCGGAAACCGTCATTGCTACTTTGATGCAAGTGCACTTGACTTGCCCCTTTACCCAAATTCAATAGAAAACACCTTGTGTCCCATGGTAGACCATATGCACGATATGCGAGCTAACATTAAAGTCTGGGAAACATATCTGTCTACAGACGGATGACAGAAAACCCGATTCCAGTAAAACAACAACCCCCTCCCAACTTGTTGCAGGGGTATAATTATAACAAATAGGTAACTGTGAGCAATTTGCTCACTAAGATACCCCGCTTACCCCAATCTCCCGAAGGGTATTGTTAACGTCAAGAAATTTAAATAGAAAATTCAATCACTACTTTACGCCAGAAGCTTGACCTTTGACCTTTTGAACCCAAATCAATAGGAAAATCCGTGACTCATGGACAGTTCAGTTTGTATGACTGTGATTCTTAGGTCGAAATATAACGCTCTACAGCCCAAAATTTACATTGGTTACTTCATGTCCAGTGTGTGACCGTTTGACCTTTGTGACACCACAAATTCGAATACGGAGACAATCTTCGTCCCTTAAGTAGTACATATTGTATGAATTGTGACTCTAGAGTGGGATCAAAATTATAACACTTGTATGAGCCGAGAATACTATTTTGCTACTCTCATGTCCAGTGGCTTGACCTTTGACCTTTTGACCCAAAATCTGTGAAACATCTATCGTCCCATAAGTAGTCCATATGTAATGATATTGGTGACATCTAGTGGAAGGATAATCATACTTAGGGCCGCCCTGGAAACCATTTTGCTACTTCATTGTCCAGTGTTGCTGACTTTGACCTTTTTGACCCCTAATAAATCTTTAGGAACCTTCGTGCATAGTAGTCCATATGTATATACATGGTGCTCATAGTGGAAGATAATAATCGCTTTAGGAGTATCTCTGAGAACATTTGCTTCTTCAATGTCCATGTGCTTGCCTTTACCTTTTGACCCAAATCATAAGGGAACATTTTCGTACCCATAATCTGAGTCATATGTATGATTTTAGGTGACTCTAGGAAAAGGATAACACGTTAGAGCTCGCGTAGAAATCTATTTTTGCTACTTCATTGCCATGTTGTTTTGACCTTTAGATCCTCTTTTGAGCCTGCAAATTCTCAGATAGGAAAGAGTCTATCGTTCCCAGGGTATTCCTATGTGCAATAATTTGGATTTACTCTATGTGAATAGGATGTTAAGACTTTAGTGCCCGGAATTACCTGGGTCTACAGAACAGAATCGCGACGGACATACCCGATTTCCAGTATACACACCCCCCCCCCCCCATCCCCACTTCCGTTTGCGAGGGGTAAAATTAAAAAGGCTCTGTCTCATTTAATATATAATTTAGTATCACAATATAGAATAGTGCTCATTGAAAAACGATTGCTTTTCAATATATAGTGCAAAATATACATATAAACACAAATATGTACCGGTATTTTGGTCTCCACCCCCTGGTCAACCCTCTCCCGGGATCACAAATTTCAATTTTTTGGTAAAGGCGCGTGTCTCTCTCTCATACATCACTAGCAGTTCTAGGTTTCTCCTCAAACATGTGCGCTGTAAAGAAGAAGATTTTTTGAAAGTGTTCACTTTTGGGCAGATTTTGTGCCCCGCCCCCAAGTGTGCAAAAGTACCTGACAAATATACAATTATTATTAAATTTCTGTGGAACACGAGAAATTATTCAATATTTCGGTCTTTTCGACCCTCTCGATTTCTGATCAGTACTCATACTTATGGGGACTTCAGACCCCACCTTCGATTTATTTTATTTCAGGGTATATGACGATGGCGAATCGCTAGGAAAAAGTACCCTACCAAGCAGTCCAGTAATTATTCTCTTGAAGTAAATCCAACTAAAACCACTCAATTCTTTTAAGGTAAATCATTATATCGTTCGGTGCATTTTACCCTAATTCTTTTCCTCCGGTTCGAGTTCGCTTCGATGATAATACAATGACTCTGGCGCCCCGTCACCTATCTTAACAAGATGATAGCTAGAGGTCCCCATAAGGCGGCATAATGCTTACTTGCAGTGAACTGCCATAAAATAGAACAATAATCATTTTTTCTAGGCACACACTTTCTATTTTCGTGTGAATGCATCTGAAATACAATATATTACGATGGAAGAGCAACAAAACATTAAAAATAGAATTATCGAATTAACACTTATAAGTGAGCGAATGTATAAATTTAATTATAGATAAATAATATATTCCAAAAGTTAAGCAAATTTATAATAATATCTTACATTTCTGAAACAAAATCATTATTCATCCTTTGTTCTTTCAAATGTAGAAAGTTAAATATAACAAAATTTTATATTTTTATTTAAATTTTTTTTTTTTTGTTATTTTTTGTTTGTATGTTAGGTTTTTAACTATGTTTACTTGTAGTTATTATATGTTGAATTGCTTATATTCATAATATGCAGATCATTTCATACACTAATATGCAGACACGTTATGAAATAATCTAAGATATCCTTCAGAAAGTATATAAGCTGGAACATGGATACAACTTCTTATTTAATTAATATACAGAATTATTTACTTTCATAACGATGCGTAGTGTGTATCAAATCATGTCAACTACTTTTGTATCCATGAGTGTGGATCCAAAGTCTGGACGAATATGTATTATTTGAAAAAGCTCTATCTGCAACATTTAGAAACCAAATATATATATTTTCTCTTTTTCCTCACAAGTAGAATATTAAGTATATATGAGTTATGTCTACAGTGAAATCCCTTGCTAGGCACAACAACTTCTCTGCTTTTCATCCACATCTAACATTAACATCAAGAATACAAATTTTGTCCAGTCTTATATCCTAAATGGCCAACCAAGCTGCGTTGTACTGGTCACGTCTTCTTCTGTTAAAGTTTCCCACACAAGCATTCTTTTTTATAATGACTGATAAATATAGTTTGTGTAAATAAAGATACCTAGTATATTATTAAAACAATGAACTACTGACAAAATGTTAACCTTTTAGTGCTTACCAAGGCGATACGCTTTCAAAATCACAAACAAATTATGGTCTAACAACTACTTAAAAAAAAATTAAATAGATTTTTTCATATTAAATAAAAAAATAAATAGTTTATCAGATAATATAAAAATAAATAAATAACATACTAAATATTTTCTAACATAATATGTAACAATATAATATGTTCAATAAATATTTCCTGGAAATTAACTATGAGTTTGAAGATGAAAAAGCACTCAAATCAGCTTCAATAGAATGATGGTCGCATAATTGCATCATTACTTTGTATTCTGTTATTCCTCATCTTCATTATCCAACTCCATTTTCATGATTTGTTATGGACTCAACCGACAAATGATCCTTCCATATTTACCACAGGTAATTCGAAGCTTCGATATAGGAAATATAGACTGTGCATGAGAATATATGCTTTTGTCTTGTGATTATAAGTAGAAAGCCTACCTGTGTTTCAGAATGGTATGTCTTAATTCAAGTTATTACAAAATACACCACACCACACACCCCCCAAAAAAAAAAACAAGATATAATGTAAGATAATAAATATCTTTTAACAACTACTCACAGATTATTCTATAACCAATTGTCTGACTAAGACAATCACGCACAAAAGAGCCAGTCCAATGTGTACTTATGATATATTTCCTCAAGAAATTTAAGAAGATTAGGTATATATAAATTAAGGCCAATTTAAACTTCTTCAATAGATATACTTATTCTATCATATAATCATAAATTACATTGTTAATATCTAATAAAGTGTTCTCAAGTTGCATATCAATATTATCCCTATTAATAAATTTTTTGCTTCCTCTGTAATACAATTATACTGTCTATTCTCACAGAAGCATATCACGCTGATTCAGTAGGAAATCTGTATAGCTTAGAGAAGCGGAAAGTATGAAAATTAGGTATTAAGTTGTATTAGTCTCCATATTCTTACTACAGTTTCTCCAACGACGCATAGTAATCGACTTATCCGGCACGATTCTGAGGCCTCTAAGCGCTCAATCATCTGGCAAGGATAAGGATCTGTAGCTAAGACGTTGCAGACATACAAGTACAATTTAATCACGGTTGATTGCAAACAATCCGAGGACCGGGATGGAACATGGAAAGTGTTGAGCAGTAGATTTATGAGTCTCATATGACACCATCCGCACATTTAGGTACACTATTTTTCTCTAAGAAAAAATCACATTGAGAGAGATCGATTGGTTTTAGTTGGATTTACTGCTTACTAAAGCAGTAACATTTGATAATTACGTATGATCTGATCTAGTCCCTGATCTAATGTCTCGCAATCCTGAAGTGATTACTCCGACAGAGCCACGTACATACCCCTATGAGAATCACCTGATTGAACCATCGAATTGGTCGGGTCGATGGGGAAGTCCACCATTCCATATACATGATTACCATTGAAGATTAGCAGTTGACCGATAAAGACCGAGTAGCTGGACCGAAAAAGTTATTCATATACTCTAGATTTACGACCTTATGGTATGATTGCTATACAATCCACGTGCTCGATTTACCATCCGAACAAGAACGTATTATATGATCAACTTTATTGGCTGCTCACCTATAATCCCAGTAACGCTTTGAGATTATGTCTTCTACAGTAGAAATTTGAAATAGCGGATTGCTAGCTGTGTGTGATATCAGAAGAATAAACAAAAATGCTTTCTCTAATTGTTAACAGGCATAGTCAAAACTTTGCCCGCCCTGGGTCAACTGAACTCCCCTAACCTCCAGCGGACCACCACTAATTACAATTTTCTTGGATAAAGCCTTCCAAACTATTATTCATCCTCATACAATCTATATGCATTTGGTTTTCTCCATGGAGTACGATTGTGTATAATTAAAAATAGATAGATATGTGTGTGGTGTCTGTAATACTTTATGGTACAACACCGATTAGCCGTGCTCACATGTCTGTTGCTACGTGCCGTCCCATGCCCCAGGGGTGCAAGAGACATGATAAATTTACAATTTATTCGCCCTATGACCCTAAAAGATGCTTCATAGCCATAAGTAACTGAAGAAAAAAGACACATATGCACACAGAGTTGGTTATAAGAAGGAATCAGAATATATGAGAAAAATTGTTCCAAATTTGCTTAACGGAAGACCCACACGACAACACGGACGCCGACCGAGACAAAGGTACCTGACATTAGCATAGGTCACATGAGTTACCTCAGGTACCTACAAATATACTTGCTCAAGAGACCGAACCAATGAACCAGAAATGAATAGATTCTAGTTTAATATGATTGAAGAGTTGTGCATACCATGGTACACCCTCGGGTGTACGATGGGGCCACAAATAAGGGATCAAAGTTTTACATCTGGAATTGAAAGTTATAGAGTTAATAATTCTTATAAAAAAGTTACTTCTACAAACAATGAAGGTGAGGCACATGTATAAAAGCTTTGAGAAGTTAATATACTATTGATAGAAAGCTTCCTCGATTGAGTGGGATTCAAAATGTCATTCAAAAATCATGACCCACCGGGGCACGATGGGCAATTAAGGCAACTAAGATAGGGATCAAGATGATTTTGACACTAAGTAAGATTGGTATTTTTGTATTAAGGATTTCGTCTCTGCATCACAACAGATACTAATGGATCCCGTTGAATACTGTAAATAATGATTTTTTACCCCTATATCATAGGAGACTTCTCATCTTATTATAAGGACAGCTAAGCACGGATTAATATTTGCTCTCCTCCCCGCCTAAGGGTAGGGGCACGATTAGGGCTGCATACGAGTTTTGCATAAAAGTGTTCTTCTCCAAGTAGATAGAGCCACTAGGACAGCTTC
>CAJDSM010041566.1:17064-27147 GCA_903981925.1 Ostrea lurida | reverse complement strand
CCCATGCAGATGGGACGGAAGATATGAACTACCGTTTCCTTATACTGGATTCCAAAACTTCAATTAAAACCCTTAAAACAAAGAATATTGCTGGATCTAGTAAAATGTTTCCACCACTTTTAGCCCTGTCCGTTACTCCTCACGAAATATATGACAGCTGTCAAGGAGCAACTTTCAGATGTTATTGTGAAATACATATGCCAGAAGTGGAGTAAATCAAAATGTGTTGATTCTTAAAACTCTAAAGAACTTGCTATGGAATTTGAGAATCCCAGACTCTTTCACATATCAAACAACATCAACATATCGACTTTCACAACTTACACGACCATCCACATGACAATTAAAGACAGGCTTATGTAACAATTATAGACAGTTGCTTCTTTTTAACTAACAAATGGACAAAAGGAAAGTACTTCTTATCTAGTGACCGGCAGTGATCAGCGCATTCAAAAAATTATTTTTGTTTAAACATCCATGATTCACACACAAGTACTCTGACGTCGATATTAAAGCCATGCTGGAATTCCCATTGACAATTTCTTTGTGTTTTTTGGCCAATAGGTTCTTCCGAACTATATTTGGAACTTCCAATGGGCATAAATTGTGCTCCTTTCATGAGCGACCTTATTTTTATATTCTTATGAGGCAGTGTTCATATCAGAGTTCGAATTCTACATGAAAAGAAGAATATCTTAGCAGTGTGCGCCTTTAATGACATTTCGAATATGTATGACGTTTATCTATCGATAATAATGGTTTCCATTCATATGCGATTCAGATATATATTCCCAAACGACTAGAAATAAAGGGAACCACGAGTTTCTCCATGTTGCTTCGTACTTGGAATTTTATATTGAACATGTACCATAACGCAAACTATACCTTCTATTATGACAAACGGCGATTTCATGCTTCTCCATCGCAAACTTCCCATATTTAGGTTGTAGCAATATTCTATCATCACCGCATTCGGTTGTATTGCCTCACACACTTATCGATACGCAACATTGTTCTGGTACGATCAGTTTTGATACGAGGCAGGCTACTTACAGATAAGTTGTTGTCGCGATGTGGTTTCAACAGTTCGACGTTTAAAGGGCAGCATTTCCTAAATTCTATTCGTTTTATACATTGTATTTTCCAATAATGAACCTGGCATTGAGTTCCAAATGCTGTTGATGTGTTTCATAACATTTAGTTAAACCTGATCAAGGACTATGGCTCACGGCGGGTGTGACGGTCAACAGGAGATGCTGTACTCTCTTCAGAGCACTGATCCCACCTCTGCGTATGTTCCAGGGGTCCAATTGTTGCCCACTCTTTGTTTGTATTCGTATTAAGGACTTTAGCGGTATTGGATCGAGATTGATCACTGTTCGTTATCTAGTTGCTTTTACATTATTAAACATGTGGAAAGCTGGTGTCTTTTATTTCAGCTCTCTAGGATTCGTGGAATTGGGATACAAATGAAAGTTACAATTGTATTATATTGTCAATAAATAAAATGTATCTAAATGTCAAATTGAAGGACACAGCAAGAGATTTCTTCACATGTAGAAGCTTTTTATGAAATTCTGACTCATAAGAATAAAAAAGATAAAGGTCAGTCAATAAAGGTGCACAATTTGTGCCCATGGGGAGCCCAATCGCCTGTTGGCTGGAAGACCTGATCTTTGCAGATATTGTCAATGAGGAACTCCAGCCTCTTGTTGATATGAACTTTAGAGTACTTATGTTAGGAATCAGGATATGGTGTTTAAGGGCATACGCAATGTACATTTCACATTTTTTTTTCTATCTCAAACATTGAAACCTTCCAATAACAGAATAGGGAAAACCAAGAGGTAGAGGAAACGCAAAGATCATTCAATCCCTTCAAAATTATTTGAGGATGATGAAAATATAATCATACAACATTGAACTGATGTACAAGTGCATTTATTACATTTGCTTTCTTCAAAGAGAGATAACTCAGGTATCTCTATCTAAACAATTGTGCAAATTAGATTTTCTCAAAATTCAAAGAAAAAATGCTGGAAGCATGTATTTTTAAAAACGTTGGGATATCATTGTATTGCTGTACTAATCTAAAAAAAGAAAAAAAAAAAAAAAAGAAAGAAAGAAAATGACATCAATGCACACAATAATTCAGAACTAATGATATTAAATTGATCTTCAAACAATTATAAGTGAATTCAATATGTAAATTTGGTGCTCCATAAATTTCTGAAATATAAGGCTCAATAAAATGATTAATGCTATCATCAATCAAATGATTTATCTTCAATCGTGAGTTTGTGTTAATCTGGCGCTCCATAAATTTCTGAAATATTAAAAAAAAGTTAGATGTCATAACTTTATGAGATAGAATTTACAGGGAAAAATTGCACATATATAACCTTTACAATATTTTAAATAATTTTTTACTCAAAATTATGTCTTCATGGGATAATTTTCATTTAAAAGAAAAAAAGGAAAGTGGAAACGGGAAGTCAAGCTGCAATATTTACAGTTTCGGGCTGCCGTAGTTATGCGGAGCCGCCAGAGGGCGTTAGTGTGTGTCGTGTCAAGTATGGCTGCTCCCGCAGAAAGCATGACTGAGAGTCCTAACGAAGATGTTCCTCTGGAGAAAACATACACAGTGGAGGGTAAATTGATTGTATTACCAAAACAAGCAGTATAACATGCTAAGTGTTTCCACCGCTTATTTATAGAACTGTGCGGGACTTGGCGAAATGCGAGCCATGTCTTTGAGGGATATGACGAGGCACCGGTTTCTCGCTGCTTGCAAGCTCGTGAATAATACAACAGGGCTAGTCTGATATTGACGGGTTTTGTGGGGGTAATATTAGTGCTCAAACGTAGACATTGCTTCCCTCTAGCCAATTAATAACGATCGAATGCGACAATCTGGAGAGACGACCTCGGATTCGCCACGCAGTGGCAGATGCTGTGTCCATATGTTATCAAAATACACTGGTTGCTGTGGTGGTGTTCGAAAATAATGTCAAAATTATACATGATTTTGCTGTTAAACTGTTTTAAATGCTTTCTACAAATTTGTTTGATATAGCATTTCCATATCATATAATATGTACTCTTTAAAAAATGCACCTTTCCCTCAACTTTTCTTATACAAAAGGTTGTTCTCTCCTGCTAATCATTTAAGAAAATATTGTTCATCATGGTTTTTAATACCAGCTTTTTGACCACACAAAGTCTTTTCTTTTTTAAGAACTTGTGCATTATTATATCCTGTAGATAGATATAGAAAATATGTGAGAAAGTTTTCTCGTTGAGTTGAAAGAGTTTGGAGTACTAGTGTACCATGCTTTTTGTACCATTTCCCAAAGGATTATGGAGAGAGAATATTACATAAGACGATAAACACTAAACATGCAAATTAATCAACAAGGACATAGCATTGATTAACATTAAGAAATGTCATATGATTATCATAATCATTAACCTAGTTTTGAATTTTTCTCAAAGGAGGCAGTTCACAATGGTTTATGTTTAGTCATTCCAGGGTTAAATTGATCAAAATTTCCTAATCGTCAATGACATAATATGATATAGCATGCAACATGCTATTCAATAACATCATTACCTGTTACCTATCCTCTTCATGCCAAGTGACACACAAGGCCTCAACACTCTTCCTCCACATAGCCCGGTCTTTTGTAGGCAGCTGTTTTCCTCCACATAGCTCGATCTTTTACAGCTGTTTTAGCTCCCTCCACATAAGCCCGTCTTTTGCAGTGTTTTAGCTTCCTCACGATAGCCCGCGTCTTTTACAGCTGTTTTCCTCCAATAGCCCCGCTTTTACAGCTGTTTTCCTCCACAATAGCTCAGAGCGCCAGTGAGCATGACCTGTTCAAGACGTGTCTTGTGCAGGTGTCTCTATGCTCCACCATCATCAGTTAATCACGACTAGACGCGATAACTGTTACCTAGATGTCGAGCAGATCTCTCCGAGTTCCAGCTATTTGAGGTGTCTATGCCACAGCTGTTTTAGCTCCCTGCGGTGAGCAAGTACTCGGCCCGTTCATTTTTCAACAATCGGCTTATCACCTAGCGATAGACGGCAGTCATATATATGTCTGATATATCTATAGCAGCCGGTCTTTTTACATGCGTGTCATACCGCCACGAGGGCGAGACGGCGAACCAAACTGGTCACTTGCGCTCTCATAGCCGTCACACCGAGGAGAATGCTTATATAGCATACCACGCATGCTGTTTTAGCCTCCTCATCGCGGACGCATAAACACACCTTTTCACCAGATCAAGTTTTTAGCTCCCTTCCACATAGGCCGGTCTTTTAAACAGCTGTTTTTACTCCCCTCCACCATAGCCCGATCCTTTGCGCTGTTTTCCTCCACAATAGCCCCTGTCTTTTTTACAGCTGTTTTAGCTTCCTCCAACACTAAGCCCCGGTCTTTTAGACAGATAATAGATTCTATCGTGTGCACCACCACTAGAACCCAGTCGCTCATATGTACTTATTCTCGAGGAGCCGAGCGGTCGGATCTCGGTGTGGGAGACACAGTCGCAGTTGTTATAGCTTACGGAGGAGCCCGGTCTTTATAGTGTGAGGCGTTGTTAGCTCCCTCCACGAGCCCAGTGTAAAGCAGGAGATATGCTACATCTATTCTCTAGCGAACTAGCTCTACTACAGCCTTGATTCATGTGCTACTGCTCCACACCACACATCTAGTGGTTCATGACGAATGTTGCGCTAGTCTCGACTGCACGAGCTGTGATCGGTATGCGAGACGGGTAAGTGTTGTATAGGTCTGTGTGGCACGGCATGGCTCGCCTAGGACGCGTCGACGCAGTGTAGCACACCTGATCACTGTCCTGTTACTATATTACGGTGCCGGTGCTCTTCACAGCTTGCAGAGCTAATAGAGCCCCGGTCTTACGAGCTGTTTTAAGCTTCCTCACCATAGCCTGGTTCCATTTACAGCTGTTTTGCTCCACTCATAGCCCGGTCTTTTACAGCTGTTTTTCTCCCTCCACATACCGCATCCTTTAACAGCTGTTTTAGACGCTTCCTCACACATAGCCCGTCTTTTGGTACAGCTGTTTTAGCTCCCTCCCACATAGCCTCGGTCTTTTACAGCTGTTTTATGCCTTCCTCCACATAGCCCGGTCTTTTACAGCTGTTTTAGCTTCCTTCCACATAGCGCCAGTCTTTTCAGCGTGTTCATCCTCCACATGCCCAGTCTTTTTAAACAGCTGTTTTTGCTTATCCCATATGTGTTCAATCCCAGCTGTTGCTCTTTCTTCTCGTCTCATCACCACCATGGTGTCTTACGCGGTTCGATCCAGGCCTTTTAGTTTGCCTTCAGGGGAACCATGGTCAGTGCTGTTATGAGTCGTTAGTGCCCATTATTCCTTACCTTAAAAATGATGCCCAATATAACTCTCATCACTTTCTTCATCTCATCCATTACGCTGAATATTTATTGTTCAATTTCTATTAAATACAGAGTTCAATGGTGTAATTTTCTCAAGTGTATCATTTCGAATCGGATCAGACTGCTAGCTGTGTGTTTATGTTTGATTGTTTTGTTCTTAATATAATGCTTAATTAAGACTATTGGTCTGTTTTATAATCAGCAACGTTACCCAACATGCTTTACAATACTTCTCCACTCAGCTTGTAGAAAAGCTGAAGTTGTTGTGATACCCTTGGGCTAGTAATATACCAAAAATAATAATATGAATATGGCAGAGCAAGCCCAAGAGATGGGCTAATCGACACAACCGAGAATCGGACTTGTCATTAAATTAAAAACTATTTCTGTAATTGACAGTAATCGATTATCAAAAAAATTTCAAATTATTTTAATCAGAATGAAATCAAATATCGTTACGCTGATAGAGAAAATCATAAATAATAATACGAATTAAATTCAATTCATTTTTCAATATTTTTTTCCTAATATTTTTTGGTTATCAACGAACTATACCATAAGTCAAGTCTGGAAAAAAAAGTTTACAATGTTTTTATCGTCTTATAGAACAGTATTTGTTAACCTGTAATATATTTACTTAATCCCTTAACACTTTTATCTGAACAAATCAGAAATATCGTTTAAAATATCCTGGGGCAGTAATTGTCGAGAGGAGTGGGGGTGGGGGGGGATAGACATGTAATATAGTATGTATTTAAATATTCAAAGATCATGGGTATAGATCATCGACACTGTATAAAACATGCTAAGTACTATGCGAATGTAGAACTTATCAGATGTCAGTATAAGAAAGTGAGCTATGAATGCCCAATATTAATTCCAGATTGGAACTAAAGGCCAAATGTATAATACTAGGAAGAATATTTTCAGTACAGAAGAGGTGTAGGCGATAGTTGCATAGTACAACTTTCATCTATGTGACAATAACACAAATAATGACGTGGGAAAATAATACTATGATTGCTACATCAATGATTCATTGTAAGAAACCCACTCATCTTGTCTGATCTTCTTTAGACATATGTAACAACTTCATATTACAGATAACGCTGTGTTATAATGCTAGAGTTGGTTTTATTGCCGTCTTAGCACACCCTGAGCCGAAGGCTCTCGTTGACTATGCGCCGGATTGCGATTTCTAGGCCTAGAGGTAGTGCCGTCGTCTGTATCGTCCTACTGTCGTTAATACTTCTACACTTAGACGATCTCGAAGAAGTCACATGGGCCCATAATTCACAAACTTGGTACACCGAAGTTTTATCGTGGTAAAGGGAATTCAAGTTTTGTGCGTAAGACGAGACCAAGGCCCCCATCAAGGGGAGATAATCACGAAAAAAATGCAAAATAGGTGTGGTGTCACTTAAAAATCATTCTTGTCTCAGAACCACTGGGGCAGATAAGCTGAAATTTAATATGGCTAGCTCCTGAAATAGGAGGAGATTCAAAGTTTGTTCAAAATCACTTTGGTATATATAGTCTACCCGGGGTCAGATATCGGGGCACACTAGACTTCAATCATGTATGTTGAGTTAGAGATAATCGAGGAGACACAGTCTACTTGTAACGAATAGGTCTTTCTTCTCAGAGAACACTGGGCCAGGAACAGCTGAAATTTATATCGAGCTTTGTATAGAGGAGATTCAAGTTCGTTCAATCAATGCCCGATGGAGAGGTTAAGAGCATGGGGCCACGCAATAGGGGTCAAAGTTTTACATATGCTTATAAGGTACCGTGTGAACGTGAGAGAACGTTGCGAAAGCACACAACTTCTATTTCCTGCAGTAGACGTATGCGATGAGAGAGACGGTACGTATTGTACTGGAGCTTTGAGTCGAGGAGATCTTAAGTTTGTTGCAAAATAACCGACCATCGCCGCTGTGTGTGTGCGGAGGTTGGTGATGAGAGTCAGATATGGGAGTCATTAGATTACGCACTCATCATTGTACTGTGTATAGAGTTATGCTGTGAAAATATCGTGTAGCTCATATTAAAGAATATATATATATGACCAAGAGAAACACGCGAGAGGGAGGTCGATTAATTGTTATTAAGGTTCGAGGAGCACGATCTTCCTGACTTAAAATTCGAGATAATGACAGCTTGTTCTTCAGATATAGTTATAGAAGGCACACACGCCTCGGTCACTGAGTTATGCAGGCACAATGAGGGGATCAAAGTTTTACCATATGATTATCTAGGGAGTTATTTAAAAAGTCTTTCTTCTCAAGTAAAACTGGGACCATAAAATGCTTAATCACTATATGACAGCTTCCTGATATAGGGGATTCAGTTTGTTCAAATCATGAACTCCCAAGGGGTACGATGGGCCCAATAGGGGATCAAGTTTTAACATATTATGATTATATAGGGGAAATCTTTAAAACATCTGTCTCAAGAACCACTGGGACGCAGGAAAGCTGAATTTATATGAAAGCTTCCCTGATATAGTGACGATTCAAGTTTGTTCAATCATGAACCCCCAGGGGTATGGTCGGAGCCCACATAGGGGATCAAAGTATATTATAAAAATTCGGTCTTCTCAAACAAAAAGACAAACATTTACCGTTAAAGCTTTCCTGATATAGAGTAGATCATCAACACACACACACACACACTCCTCCCGGGGTAGGGCAGAGGCACAACAGGGATCAAAGTTTTGCTTAAATGTTCTTCTCAGAACCAATGGACAGTTTTTAGGATACTTGAAAATTCTTTTTCTATATCATCACTCGCTGAGCCCAGACGCAAGGTCACTCAGTGAGGCGATTGGCCCCCATGGGCTCTTTGTTATTAATGTAATTGAAATTTCAATTATAATTACTTTATCCAAATAATCGATTACTACAGAAAAAAAGAAGATAAGTAACTGCGATTGCAAATCGATTCAGACAATTGCTCGCAGAATCGGATTTGCAATCGATTACTGATATGTGATAATTGTGCTATGTGTAATTGTTGCCCATCTCTGGCAAGGCCTGTTACTGGCTTATAATGTAACATGATATCGGTTACATATTTTTGTAGAATACGTGTAGTTTGTAAGTGTAGCTTGCACCTATTTATAGATAGAATACTTTGTTATTACACATATAATTCAAATATTTAACCCACATGGCATCCATGATGCAACTCTTTTCGAGAATGAATTTTACCTACAAATAGCTCAGGGTAATATGAAAAGAACTTAACAATTGAGAAATCTACAAATCGTGTCAAACATTTTTCCAATACGTTAAGCAAGCTTGAATTCCTTCTTCATATGATTTAATATCTAAATGTTAGATGTACATATATCAATCTTTTTTGCAGTCTTGCAGTTATTAAAGGAAGCTAGACAGCAGCATGGGTTGAGACATGGTGATTTCCAAAGATACAGGTAAACAGGCCACCTATAAAAATCAGCTGATCTTATTCTCTTGAGAGTCTGATGATGTAGCAGTGTTCTCGCTGTATTTAAAGCGCATGACACGACTTATTATTGTGAACGTATCGCTGCGGGTTTTGTTTTTCATGTTTAATATTGTTTACACGTGTTTGTACAATTTTACTAAGTTCATTATGTTTTATGAAGCATTCATTAGAAACATATTTTAATATGCTGTATATAACTGCTTACCATTGCTCGGTTCTAAGGCCAAAACAAAAATAGGTGTTTTCCGATTACATAGGCGAAAAAAATGTAGGGGTCGGGGTCGGAATTTTTTTTTTTTTTTTTTACTTTTATTTTATTCACTAGTAATTTCGGTTACAAATTTGCCTTGCATCACCAGGAAGCGAAGTGTTTTCGCACAGTAAATACGTTTGTGTGTACTGACATGTAACATACGCAGTGGTTCAGAATGGGATTAAAAAATAAATTACAGCCAAAAATTACATTTTTTTGACGACTAGATTTTACAATTTAAAGTATTTGATACACGAGTCTGTTCTTCTTTGGAAAGCACGAAGGACGCCATCTTGATTGTGAATATCGAGCCCGAATCTATTAGAGATCGAAAAACGAGTGGTACGAGAATTAAGGACCTGGGAATTGATTAAAAAAATTGGGGTCGGTGAGAAAATTTTGGGGTCAGGTCAGGTAATCGAAACACACCTATTTTTTTGTTGTTGCAATTGATCTTTATAGGACAGTGCTGATTAGCAAAGCAACAGTTCTCTCACTGACTTGATAGCGCTGTAAAGCACAGCGCTTTGAAGGCCTGGGGAGAACACTGTACAGCAGTATTCCTGATGACCTTGCATTGGTGTGTGAATACTAAGTGATTTTTTTTTTGGTTACTATTTGTAGGAGTTACTGTTCACGGAGAATCAGAAGAATTAGAAAATCTCTACATTTCCCACAGGGGAATAAACACAAAGTTCAGCCGAAGAAAATCACGATAGAGAAGCTCACAGATGTCAGGTAAGGCGAGGCATATTAGAAAATCACGATAGAGGTGAGTTGTATCAGAAAATCACGACAGAGAAGCTTCAGGGTTCAAAATTAAGTGGAAATACTCGCTAAATGCGACCATAAATATATTTTAGCGGGTGTTCTGAGTTATATACTCGAAAATTTTATCAAGTATATTTACCGACTATTCCGGATTTCTAT
>CAJDSM010041561.1:11520-27229 GCA_903981925.1 Ostrea lurida | reverse complement strand
GGTCCGTGTTGCCCTACACTCGACATTGTTTCACTTTAGCGTGGACATACTCGGCCACAAAGAGGTTGTCTCTGATGTCCACACATAAACCATGAGGATCGCATAAACCACAGAACATAAACCGTATGGATCACCTGGATGTCACAGAGGAACTGTCCTCGTCCTGATACAATCATTGGAATCGTCTGCTGTCAGGATGTGACTTTGACGTAGTGATGCCGGCTGGATAAGAGTCCTTGCTATTAGAAGGATGACCAGTGCACCTAAATCGCAGTTTTCCTGACTGAGTGACCGCCACTACTGCTTAGTCGCAAAAATATCCAGGTTTCTGTTTTCACTGATGTATTTTAGTGCTATATTCAAAAGAATAGAGAGGACGGTCCTGATCATCAAGCTAAATAGTTTGTGAATAGAGATGTGGATCAGAGTATTGTGTTTCCTCTCTGTTGAATGTTAGCAGCAGATCATCAGAGGAGGTATTGCATACAATGAAAGGTAGCCACCTCTGTAGTCAGATGACGGTCTGAATCTGTTCATTCTTCACTAGGTTTACAGCTTTATCATTAGTCGCAGTACTAATACGATCTCCGTCCTGTGTCACCGCTATGTCCTATGGTCTGTTCCCCGATTCGGTTTAGTTTACCCTGGACTTTGAGGAGCTTGAGGACGTTGAGGAACAAAAAACATGCCACGGAGCTTATTGTTTATTTTCTCATGAGAGAAGCACGGCCAATTGTATCTTTAAAAGGAAGCTATCTTTTAAACTCGTTATTCCCAGATTTGTCGCTATAGGCTATGGAGAGTCGGAGACATCATTGAATTCCAGTATTACCCTAAAAACAAATAAGTGATAATTGCTAAATCCGCAGCTGTATTTAAAATTACAATTTGAGATATATTCAGCGATGTCATGGCTCCGCCTACTACTCTCTGATTGGAAGACAATTCACTGAAACTTTTCTGGAGACAGCACCGATTCAGAGTAGCTGACAGTAATCCTAACCCTGTTATCATTTATCAAAAGATCTTCCCTACATATTCCTAAGTAAAACTTTAGTCCCTTGCTATTGTGGCCTCATCCTGCCACTGGGGACAACAATTTGAATAAATCTGAATATGCACTACCTGGGAATAATATCACTCTTTGAAAATGAATATATTTGGAAACAATATTTTATTTTTGTTACTCCGCCTAGGAGGTTGTAAAATCGGCGGCATTTATTTATCTATTTTAGTATTTATTTGTGGGTTACTTTGTCTGATAGCAGTAGCAGGCCTCCTTCGGTCATGGCTGAAGTCCACTATGGATGGTGACCCTCCGTCCACTAACAGGAAATGCCTGCTGGGCTTGAGCAGTGCCTTTTGTAGCTGTAGAGACCAATGCGAGAGTGCCAGTCTTTGTTGCATTGGTTGCATCTTGATTTTGGTCTAGCTGTTGGCTGTTGTTTCCTTTTTGCGGACTCGCTCCTCTTCTGCCACCGCTGTCAGCTTTTCTTCGCCAGTGTGTAGCTGTGTGTGAAGAGTACTTCTCCAGCTAGTGCAGTCATTTGCAAGGTTCTCCCAGGACTTAGTGTCAATGTCGAACGCCTTCATGTTTCTTTGGACACATCTTTGTACCTTAGCTCCGTAGAGGACGTCCTTTGGGATTCGACCATCCTCCATACGGCAAATGTGGGCTAGCCAGCACAGTCTATGTCGTCTCAGTAGAGTGTACATGGTGGGGAGGCCAGCGCGCGATAGGACGTCAGTGTTAGTCATCCTGTCTTGCCAGGAGATACCGAGTATGCGTCGGAGGTTTATAAGGTGGAAGGTATTGAGTCCTTTCTCTTGACGGGCGTGCGTGGTCCATGTCTCACTGCCATATAGTAGGGTGCTAAGGACGCAGGCATTGTACACAGCCATCTTCGTCTTAACAGTCAACTTTGGATTGGTTCACACTCTTGATGTTAGGCGAGGTAGTGTTGCAGCTGCCTTCCCGATCCTTTTGTCGATCTCAATGTCCAGGGAGAGGTTGTCACTGATGAAGGACCCAAGGTATGTGAACTGGTGGACGATTTAGAGCTCATAGTTGTCAATGGTAATGACTGGTGGTGCCAGTGTGTCTTGGCCCAGGATGTTCGTCTTCTTCTGACTAATGGTTAACCCAAAGTCTTTGCAGGCCTATGCAAAGCGATCTATCAGCAGTTGCGGATCCCGTGGGGTGTTAGTTACGACTACGGCGTCATCAGCGAACTGGATTTCTCTGAAGAGGATTGCAGACATTTGTCTTCGCTTTCAGGCGGGCAGGATTGAAGAATCTGATCTAGTTCGCAGGTAGATACCCTCTTGGGCTGTGCCAAAAGCATGTCTCAGAAGGAGCCGAGAAAATCCCAAAGAGGGTTAAGGCAAGCACACGTACAGCCCTGTTTGACCCAGCCTCGTATGCCAAAGGGTTCAGGGAGGTTGCCGTTGAAATGCACAGTCCCATTTACATTGGAGTGGAAGGACTAGATGAAGCTGTGCAGTCTTGAAGGGGGTGCCGATCTTTCGAAGGGCCTTGTAGGGGTCATCTCTGCTGACAAGGTCAAAGGTCTTGTTTAGGTCATTGAATGCAATGTACAGACGCATCTGCTGCCCTCTGTACTTCTCCTGGAGTTGATGAAGGGAGAAGACCATTTCCATTGTGGACCCCTTAGCTCGAAATTAAAGCCACACTGATTCCGGGTAAACACACTTAGCCAACTTCTGCAGGCGGATCAGGATGACCCGAACATAGACTTTTCCAACGATGCTGATGAGGGAGATGCCTTGTAGTTGTTGCAATCGCTTCTCTTAATTTTGTATAGTGTGGTATCTGGCATGTCTTGCGGCACAGCCCCGTCTCTCCAGCATTGGCAATGGATCTCGAGCAAAGGGTCAGTAGGACAGTCTTGCAGCGCTTGATGAGGTCCGGAGGGATAATGACGCTTTCTGGTGCTTTTCCTGCGGGCAAACTTTCAATGGCTTTACTCAGCTCGTCCATGGTTGGTTCTGCATCGAGCTCTTCCATTACTGACATGGCTACGGGAGTCACTATTCAATCTGATGTAAAAGTCGGATCGAGTAGTGTTCCACCCATCTCTCCATCTGACGGCCTTGGTCAGTAACGACTTCCCCAGTGGAGGATTTGAGGGGAGATGTCTTGCTCTTGTTCCCATAACCCTTTTTATGTCATCATTCATTCCTCTGATGTTGCCCGTTTCAGCAGCTGTCTGGATCGTCTCGCTGAGCTCAATCGAGTACTCATTGGCACAGCGTCTGGCGCTAAGCTGGATCTTGTTCTTAGTAGCCCTTATACGGTGGGTGACCGCTTGTACTCCGCGAGTGCAGCACGCTTGACTTCAATAAATGGGGTCATCTTGGCGGACTTGGCCACAAACCAGTCGAATTATCATGAATTAAAGGTTTCCTTCCCAAAGATAATCAAGGCGATTCGGTGGATGGTAACTCGCAGATTTTCCCATTTCTCTACAGCAGTGTCTTTCCCAAAGGCCTCTGCGAATTGAGTCATTTTGCTGACGTCGATACAAGGGGCCCATGGTTTCTTTTCACGATGAAACATATTTGGTTGCAGCCTGATCCTGCAGCATAAAAAGGGAGTGGTCCGTGTCGCAGTCTGTACTGTGGTAAGAGCGTTTGTGGAGAACGTTCTTGATGGCGACACGCCTGACCAGGATCAGATCCAATAAAAGCCATTGCGTTGTCTGTTTGCAACTTCATGCAAAAACTATCCGGTAATGGTCAGGTCGCTTCGGAAATTGGTCTCAGAAAGTCCCCAATAAATTTGTGCGGTGATCCAGTTCCGGATTCTGGATCCAGAAGACATTACTGTAACCTTGGCGGAGGTAAGACATCTGATTGCTCTTGTTTATTCATTTGTTTGTGGATTTGTCTGTTAGCAATTTCACGCAAAAACTAATGGTGAGATCGTTTTGAAAATGTAGAACCTTGATTACATTCTGGTTACATGGTTACATTCTGTCGAAGATTATGTCAGACGATGTGTCAAATATGAAAAAAAAAAGAACTTGATACCCTGTCAGAATGGATTAAAAGTATTAAAAAAAAATATCAAAATCCTGTATTAGACATATACGTCCAAAGTGCGTACCATCTATCCTTCTGTGTTTCGTAAACCAGAAGTTATCTAAGAATTAGATAGGTTACATGAGAGATGTGTTTTGGTTCCAGTTGAAAAAGCTTGTAACGATATTGTCTTTGTCTGTAAGGCTCATTTCTACAACTGCATTTTAAATGAATGGCATTAATTCCACATTTAGTAATCGTACTTACACTCCTACTGCTCTTTTAAAAGACGACATTCTTCAAAATAATATTTCAGTTTTAGACGCATTTAATATCCCAGTCAATGTGACGGACGAATATGAATTAACGTACCTATACTAGTTTCCCAAACTTCATAAAACCCCTTACAAACAAAGATATATTGCTGGATCTAGTAAATGTTCCACCAAGCCCCTGTCTTTACTCCTCACGAAAATATTGACAGCTGTGAAGGAGCAACTTCAGACGTATTGCGAAACAACATATGCCAGAAGTAGTGTAAATCAAATGTGGATTCTAAAAAAAACAACTCTAAAGAACTTCTAATTGATTTGAAATCTCATAACCTTTCTTATATCAATATCAAAACATTCGACCTTTCAACACTTTACACGACCATTCCGCACGATAAATTAAAGACAAGACTTTTTGACATTATAAACAGTTGCTTCTTCAACAAAAATGAAAAAAGAAAATATTCATATCTAGTGATCAACCATTATAAAATCTACTTTGTTTAACTCCACTCTGATTCTACACACAAGTACTCTGGAGTTACGTTTGATACTTTGTTACTTCGCCATTTTATATCAAAGCAATGTTGCATCGAGTTCCTCATTGACAATATCTTTGTAGTGTTTGAACGATCAATCTTCAACAGTCTGTTGGAATTCCATGGGGCACGAATTGTGCTCCTTTGTTAGCTGACCTGTTTTTATATTTTATGAAGCACACTTCAATCCAAAAGCTAGCTTCTAAGTGCCAGAAGAACTCTCTTACGTTGACCTTAATTCGACATTTGTATATTGACGGACGTTTTATTCTATTTAAATAATAATGATTTCATTCTATATGTTCGATCAATATATCCAAGCAACTAGAAATAAAGGACACCACAGGAGTCTTCCTTCTGCTCTATTTGGATATCTTTATTGAACTATGACCATTAGGCAAACTAACAACTCATGCAAACTTGATCGATTAAACGAGCATTTTCAGCTTTTCAATCACGCCCCGTCACCTTTCCTCATACTTTATGTTAGCAATATTCCACATCATCACCTGCATTGAGTTGTGATGTCCATCAACTTATTCCCGATATCGCAAGGGCTGGTGATCGTTCTTTTCGAAGAGCAAGCTACTTACAAACAATTGTTTTGCAGGGTTCTAACAGTCATTTAAAGGCACATTTCGTAATTGCAAATGATTATCATTATAGATTTTAATTGCTAAGTATGGTCATGCAGTCTGGAAGTAATAATTGTACTGAGTGTTTCATAGCATTGTTAAGTCAGTTTTTATACACTGATGGCTATTGATTATCTGCGTTACCTGTTTCAAAACTGATGGGCTCATGGCGGGTGTTGTGACGGGTCAACCAGGGGATGCATTTACTCCTCCTAGGCACCTGATCTCACCTCTGAATGTGCGTCCAGGGGTTTCCGTGTTTGCCCAAATCTTGTTTTTGTATTCTGTTTTTGGGACTTAGAGAGATATGAGTCACTTGTATTGTTATCTTTGCCTTTACATTTGCCTTCAACCAGTAAAAAAGTTAAGGATCTGGATCGCCACCAATAATTCAATGGGAAAGAAACTCTGTGTACCCATATTCAAAGAATTCTGACCATTAGTTAAATTCGCTGACAGACAAAATACCGCCTTCAATTTTATAGCATCCTTTAAACAAAGTTACACACTGGATAACATGGAATAAAGATGTGCTTCATTCTGATCCAATTTTAATATGATTTGGTACTCTCTCCCTTACATGACACGGAATATGTAATGTAGGATTTTGAAACGGTACGGAGTTTTATTGTATCGTGTTGCAACCTGTCACGTGAAAGCATGATACGAAAACACTAAAACTTAGGTCAATATCACTCTTGGTAGCTACACAAACGAGAGATTGCCGTTATCTTAGCACGCATGTGTATTAAGGAGAAAGGGCAGTCGACATTAATCAATGGAGGCATGTTGGACTTTTGGAAGGTGAGACGAAACCTTATATCCGTTAGTCAAGTCAATCAAGTAAATTTTATTTTAAGTCGGTATTAATATACATTAACAATCAAGCACAACTCATCCGTTGTTCATATGCCTTAGTATCAATTCTTTATGGTGGGCATAAATTTCTGCACCACACATCTTAAAGATATCCATCGTCAAATCAGATAATACTTCGCCAAACCAAGAATACATAACTAACTATACTAAGTAATTTAATTAATTTAACTTTTTTGTTTTTAACCTTTGCATTTAAGATGGCAGACGTTTATTTATGCCACGGAGATTTCAAAATGACACTGGGAAAAACAGATAAATTGATATTCATGTTGATTTATTGACAGTGTGATCTACGTTAGGTGACCCCAACATATAACTGTTGCCTCCCGGCGCAGTGCTCGTGCGTCCTGTGTTCGACTCCTGTAAAATCTCTCCCCCTACCAGAGTCACTGTGAACATTTGTAGATCAATCTCTGTACTGAACGTGTAGGAAAACAGACCGTCCTGGATACGTCTAAAACACCGAGTTGTTCCGTTCATACAGAAGTGTTCACTAACCACCCAAAGTGTCAAATCCAGCCCGGTTAAACACGTCGACGTTTACTGTGGAGAGGTGTGGCATCCCTGTCTGTTCCACCTGCATCTCCTCTGGCAACATTGAAGGACCACAAATTATAGAATTTATGAAAAACCTTGGCGCTAAAACACAGGGCGACAAATCTTGGAGTCACCTAAAAATCTGTATCGTCTCTCCATCAAACCATGCCTTGATGTAATCCTGCGACTCGCCATCACCACTAAAGCACCGGAGATAGAGAACTATACTACCACGTTAGATGGTCTCAATGAAGATCCAAGTTGGACACGCGGGAGAAGCAAGCATGTAAGCTCCTTGACCTTTCACGGTAAACAACTTAAAATCAGTACACACTGAGTCAGGGAAACAATCACTGGGGGGAAAAAATGCTTTTTTTTTAGCGCTCGATACGAGGACGGGGATCTGCTCTAACATCTGACGATGAAACTGTAAGCCTGGGAAGGAAATGAAAAATAGTACAACCGTGGCAGACAGCACGTTGGAGACCTCGTAAGGTCTACGTACCTCATCTGATGATTTCCTGTTATCCATGATCAGCTGATGATGAAACAAAATGCTAAGTTGTGCGTTACTCGGCTGATGAAGAGACCAGACAATTAGTTTTGATGACCAGGTCAACCTCTCTATTCACCTGGTGATTACACCAAGTACATCAGTGAGAACAAGAACCTCAATATCTGCGTGGCTGACTTGAGAGCAAGAGCAGTAGTGGTGGTCAATCAGTCAGGAACAAAAAAAAAAAACCAAAAAAAAGAAAAGGGGAAAAAAAAGGAGATTTTTTTTTTTAAAAATGACCCTTTTTTTCAAACGGGGTGGGGGTTTTTGGTGGATTTTCCCGATCCAAGCAAAAGGATGCTTTAAACTCCTCCAATGGACTTGAATCCTGCCTTCACCTTTGTCGAGGTCCCGTGTTGCCTAACACTCGACATTGTTTTCACTTTAAAGCGTGGGCCATACTTCGGCCAACAAAGAGGTTGTCTCTGATGTCCCACATAAACCAAATGAGGATGCCTAAAACCACAGAACATAAACCGTATGGATCACCTGAATGTCCACTAGAGGAACTGTCCCTCGTCCTGCATACACCTAATCTGGGAAATCCGTTCTGCTGTCAGGATGTGAATTTGACGTAGTTGAATGCGGCTGGATAAGAGTCCTTGCTATTAGAAGGAATGACCAGTGCAAAACCTAAATCGCAGTTTTCCTGACTGAGTCTGGACCGCCACTACCTGCTTAGTTCGCAAAACAATAACAGGTTCTGTTTTCACTGATGTATGCTTTTAGTGCTATACTTCCAAAAGAATTAAGAGGAACGGTCCCCTGATCATCAAGCTAAATAGTTTTGTGAATAGAGAATGTTGATCAGAGTATTTGTGGGTTTCCTCTCTGTTGAAATGTTAGCAGCAGAATCCAAATTCAGAGGGGTATTTGCATACAATGAAAAGGTAAGCCACCTCTTGTAGTCAGATATCGGTCTGAATCTGTTCATGTCTTCACTAGGTTTACATGCTTAATATTAGTCGCAGTACTAAACGATCTCCGTCCTGGTGTCAACCGCTTATGTCCTAGTGGTCCCTTGTTCACGATTCGGTTTTAGTTTACCCTGGCACTTTGAGGGCTTGAGTGACGTTGAGGAAAAAACATGCACGGTAGCTTATTGTTTATTTTTCTCATGAAGAGAAGCATCGGCCAATTGGTATCTTTAAAGGAAGCTATCCTTTTAAACTCGTTATTCCCAGATTTGTCGCTATAGGCTATGGAAGAGTCGAGAATCATTTGAATTCCAAGTATTCTACCTAAAAAACAAATAAGTGATATTTGCTAAGATCCGCAGCTGTATTGTAAAATCAATTTGAGATAATATTCAGCGATGTATGGCTCCGCCACTACTCTCTGATTGGAAGACAATTTCACTGAATACTTTTCTGGAACAGCACCGATTCAGAGTAGCTGACATAATCCTAACCTTGTTATTATTATCAATAAGTATCATTCCTTCCATACATTTCCTAAGTAAACTTTAAGTCCCTTGCTATTGTGGTCTACACTGCACTGGTGACAACAATATTGATAAAATCTGAAAAATGCACTACTGGAAAATAATATCACTCTTGAAAATGAAATATTTTGGAAACAATATTTAATTTTTGTTAACCCGCTAGGAGGTTTAGTAAAATGGCGTTCATTTATTTATCTTATTTTTAAGTATTTTTTGTGGTTACTTGTCTGATAGCAAGTAGCAGGCGTCCTTCGTCATGCTGAAGTCCACTATGATGGTGACCTCTCACTAACAGGAAATGTCTGCTGGGCTGAACAAGTGCTTTTGTAGCTGTAGAGACCAATCAGAGTGTCAGTCTTTGTTGCATTGGTCGCGATTTTGATTTTTGGTCTGCTGTTGGGCTGTTGTTTCTCTGCGGATTCGCTTCTCTTGCTGCCACCCGCTGTTCAGCTTTTTCTTCGCAGTGTTAGCTGTGTGTGAAGAGTCTTTCTGCCAGCTAGTGCAGTCATGTTGCAAGGTTCTCCAGGACTTGTTACATGTGAACGCCTTCATGTTCTTTGGACACAATTTTGTACCTTAGCCCGTAGAGGATGTCTTTGGGATTCGTGCCTAGAGCAGCGCAGTCGACGGTCGTCTAGTAGATGTGTAACATGGTGGAAGAGCCCAAACGTCAGTGTTGGTGCATGTGTTTTCTTGGCCAGAGATTACCGAGTAAGCGTCGATAGGCGTCCTGAAGGGTGGAAAGTATGAGCTTTTATTATGACGGGCGTATGTGGTCCGTCTCACCACCCATACACTAGGATGCCCGGCGCAGGTATTGTACACGCCACTTCACGTTTGACAGTCATCTTTGGATTGGTCTAACCTTTGTGTCAGGACGAAGCTAGTGTTGCAGCTGCTTCCGATCCTTTAGCCGATCTCAGTGACCAGGGAGAGGTTTGTCACTGACGAAGAACCCAAGGTCATTTGAAATTGTGGAAAACTCGAGCTCATCGTTCGTCAATGGGATGACTGGTGGTGCCGGTGTTGTCTTTTCCCAGGATGGTACGTATTCTTTTTGACTATGGTGTAAGCGCCGAAAGTTTTTGCAGGCTAATGCATAGCGATGTATCAGCATTGCAGATCCCATGGGGGGGGGGGGGGGGGAGTTAACGACTGCATGCGGTCATCAGCGAACTGTATTTCCTGACAAGGATATGCAGACTTTTCGGTGGGCGAAGCATTTGAAGAGTCATCCATCTGATCTAGTCCCAGGTTATAACTCTTGGGCTCTTTGCCAAAAGCGTGTCTCAGGAGTGTGAAGATCCCAAGAGGGTTAGGCATGCAACAGCCCTGTTTGACCTTGCTTCGTATGTCAAAAGGGTTCAGATTAAGTGCCGTTGAATTGCACAGTCCCTTCATGTTGGACTGGAAGGACTTGATTAAGCTGTGCAGTTTGGGGCAACCGGTCTTTCGAAGGGTCTGAGGGGCCATCTCTGCTGATAAGGTCAAAATGCCTCGGTGAAGGTTGGATGCTGCAATGTACAGGGGCATCAGCTGCGTCTCGGTTCGAAATTAAAGCCATCACTGTGATTCAGGTAGAGCTCGCACTTCTGCAGGCCGGATCGGAGGAACCCTGACATTAGACTTTCTCCAACGATTGCTGAGATGTGAGAATGCCTCTGTAGTTGTTACATATCGCTTCTATTCACTTTGTCTTATATAGTAGGCAAATCTTTGGCCATCTCGCATGTCTTGCGGCACAGGCCCCGTCTCTGCAAACAATTGGCAGATGATAATCGGACAAATGGGTCAAGTAGGGCAATCTTGCAGCCTTGATGAGGTCCGAGGGGATAACTGTAGTTTTCGCTGGTGCTTTTCTTGCGGCCTAAACTTTCAATGGCCTGCACTCTCGTCCATGGTTGGCTCCGGCGTCGAGCTCTCCAGTTACTGGCATTGCAAATCACATGGCACCGAGCTATGGAGATCACTGTTTCTCTCTGGATATAGACGTTGATGGTGTTCCACCCATATCTCCATCTGACGGCCTTGGTCATAATGACTTCCAGTGAAGGATTGAGGGAGCTGCTGCTCTGTCCATAACCTCTTTTTAATGTCACCATTCATGCCTCTTAAGTGTGCCCGTTTCAGCAACTGTCTGGAACTCTGGATGTCTCGACTGAGCTCAGTCCCCAGTATTCATTGGCCACAGCGGTGGCCTATAGCTGGGACCTTTACTCTAGTAGTCTTAGACGTGGCAGGTTCTCTCAGTGGTGACCGCTTTGTACTCCGCAAGTGCAGCACGCATTGACTTAAATTAACTGGGGTCATCTTGGCGGGACTTGGCCCACAAACCAGTCGAATGAATTATGAAGATTTCTTCCAAAGATTAATCAAGGCAATTCGTGGATGGTGAATCGCAGATTTTCCCATTTCTGTCATAGCAAGTGTTTTTCTGGGAGTGATGCGCAACCATAATTTTCTCAAGGCCTCTGCGAATTGAGTCATTTTTGCTGACGTCGACACGAGGGGCCAATGGTTTCTTTTCAACGATGACATAATGTTGGCTGCAGTCCTGGATCCTGCAGCATATAAAGGAGTGGCACGTAGTCGCAGTCTGCATTGTGTACGATTTTGTGGAGGACGTCTTGATGAGACACACCTGGACCAAGGATCAGATCCGTTTGGGTTCCATTGCTTTGGTCTTGTTAGCAACTTTCATGCAAAACTACCCGGTATGGTCAGGTCGCTTCGGAAATAATGGTACACAGAATGTACTCGTGGTCTCAGAATAGTCCCCACTCAAATTTGTGTGGTGAATCCAGTGGCCCTTTCACAAAAAAATCTACGACTACCCAATCAAAAATTGTTGTGTCAGCTTTATACTTACTGAGAGCCATATGCCCCGAGTAAGAATGGCAAGCTTGTTCCATCTATTAATACTGTAAGTTTTTGGCTCATGTAAAGAAATCGACGAATGAAGAATTGATAAATGATACTGTATTTTTTGAATATTTTCTCTTAATCGTAAGATTTTTTGAAAAGGGCACAGATCCGGTCAACTGTAACATTGGCGAGGTCAGAATCTCTGATTGGCTTCTTGTTTTTCATTTGCACGCAAAAAGTTAGTGGTGAGATCGTTTTGAAATGTAGAAGCTTGGTTAATTCCTAGTTACCATGGTTACATTCTGTGAAGATATGTCGACGATGGGCCCAATGTGAAAAAAAAAAAAGAATTGATACCTTCAGAAATGGATTAAAGTTATTAAAAGAATATCAAAATCCTGTATTAGACCATATCGTACCAAAGTGCGTACATCTATCCTCTGTGTTTCGTAATCAGAAAAGTTAATCTAAGAATTTAAGATAGGTTACAAGAGGATGTGTTCTGGTTCAGTTGAAAAAGCTTTAACGATAGTGGTGCTTTGTCTGTAAGGCATTTCTACAACTACATTATAAACGAACTTGGGTTAATCATATTTGGTATTGTCACTTACACTCCTACTTGCTCTTTCAAAAGACGAACATTCTTCATAAATCATATTTCAAGATTTGAAGACCGATTTATATATCCAGTCATAGGACGGAACGAATATAATTAACGGTACCATACTGTATTCCCAAACTTCAATAAAAAAACCTTTCAAAGATACAGTTTGGATCTATATAAATGTTCCACAAGCTCCCTGTTCTTTATACTCCTTCACTGAAAAATTGACAGCTGTGGAAGGAGCAAACTCAGAGTATTGTGAAAACACATATGCCAGAAAGTAGTTAAAATCAAATTGGATTCTAAAAAAAAACTCTAAAGAACTTCTATTTTGATTTGAAATCTATGAACCTTTTTTTATATTGAACATCAAAACATTCGATCTTTCAACATTTACACGATTCTTAAAGGAAAGACATTTTGACATTATAAACAAGTTGCTCTTCAAGAAAAATGAAACAAAGAAAATATTCATATCTAGTGAGTCAACATTATAAAATTACTTTGTTAAACTCCACTTGATTTCTCCACACAATATTCTGGAGTTACATTTGATACTTTGTTACTTTCGCCATTTTATATAAAAGCAATGCTCATCAGTTCCTCATTGAACAATATCTTTGTAGTGTTTGAACGATCAATCTTCAACAGTCTGTTGGAATTCCATGGGGCACGAATTGTGCTCCTTTGTTAGCTGACCTGTTTTTATATTTTATGAAGCACACTTCAATCCAAAAGCTAGCTTCTAAGTGCCAGAAGAACTCTCTTACGTTGACCTTAATTCGACATTTGTATATTGACGGACGTTTTATCTATTTAAAAATAATGATTTCATTCATATGTTGATCAATATATCAAAGAACTAGAATAAAGGACACACAGAGTCCTTCCTGTCTGCTCTATTGGATATTTTAATTGAACATAAACATTAACGGCAAACTAACACTCAGCACTTTATCGATTAAACGGAAGACGAATTTTCAGCTTTCTCCGCCGTCAAGCCTTCCATACTTATGTAGCAATATTCCCACATCATCACCTGCATATGGTGTGCATGTCCATCTAACTTATTCCCATATGCAAGAGCTTGTTCTGCGTTGATCAGTTTTTTGAATTGACTAGAGGCTACTTACAAACAAATTGTTTCTGGCAGGGGTTCAACAGTCACGTTTTAAAGGCAACATTCGCAATTGCATGGTCGTACAAGATTTAATCTGCAAAGTATGGTCTGCAGTTGGGTGAATGTTGTCTTGAGTGTTTCATAGCAATTGTTATAGCTCATTTTTATACACTGATGAGACTATTGATTACTCTCGTTACCTGTCAAGACTGGGGCTCATGGCGGGTGTTGTCGGTCAACAGGGGACACTTTCTCCTCCTAGGCACCTGAATCTCACCTCTGTGTGGGTCCCGGGGTTTCCGTGTTTGCCCAAATCTTGTTTTTGTATTATATTAGGGACTTATGAGATGACACTTGTTTCGTTATCTTTGCCTTTACATTTGCCTTCAACCAGTAAAAAAGTTAAGGATCTGGATCGCCACCAATAATTCAATGGGAAAGAAACTCTGTGTACCCATATTCAAAGAATTCTGACCATTAGTTAAATTCGCTGACAGACAAAATACCGCCTTCAATTTTATAGCATCCTTTAAACAAAGTTACACACTGGATAACATGGAATAAAGATGTGCTTCATTCTGATCCAATTTTAATATGATTTGGTACTCTCTCCCTTACATGACACGGAATATGTAATGTAGGATTTTGAAACGGTACGGAGTTTTATTGTATCGTGTTGCAACCTGTCACGTGAAAGCATGATACGAAAACACTAAAACTTAGGTCAATATCACTCTTGGTAGCTACACAAACGAGAGATTGCCGTTATCTTAGCACGCATGTGTATTAAGGAGAAAGGGCAGTCGACATTAATCAATGGAGGCATGTTGGACTTTTGGAAGGTGAGACGAAACCTTATATCCGTTAGTCAAGTCAATCAAGTAAATTTTATTTTAAGTCGGTATTAATATACATTAACAATCAAGCACAACTCATCCGTTGTTCATATGCCTTAGTATCAATTCTTTATGGTGGGCATAAATTTCTGCACCACACATCTTAAAGATATCCATCGTCAAATCAGATAATACTTCGCCAAACCAAGAATACATAACTAACTATACTAAGTAATTTAATTAATTTAACTTTTTTGTTTTTAACCTTTGCATTTAAGATGGCAGACGTTTATTTATGCCACGGAGATTTCAAAATGACACTGGGAAAAACAGATAAATTGATATTCATGTTGATTTATTGACAGTGTGATCTACGTTAGGTGACCCCAACATATAACTGTTGCCTCCCGGCGCAGTGCTCGTGCGTCCTGTGTTCGACTCCTGTAAAATCTCTCCCCCTACCAGAGTCACTGTGAACATTTGTAGATCAATCTCTGTACTGAACGTGTAGGAAAACAGACCGTCCTGGATACGTCTAAAACACCGAGTTGTTCCGTTCATACAGAAGTGTTCACTAACCACCCAAAGTGTCAAATCCAGCCCGGTTAAACACGTCGACGTTTACTGTGGAGAGGTGTGGCATCCCTGTCTGTTCCACCTGCATCTCCTCTGGCAACATTGAAGGACCACAAATTATAGAATTTATGAAAAACCTTGGCGCTAAAACACAGGGCGACAAATCTTGGAGTCACCTAAAAATCTGTATCGTCTCTCCATCAAACCATGCCTTGATGTAATCCTGCGACTCGCCATCACCACTAAAGCACCGGAGATAGAGAACTATACTACCACGTTAGATGGTCTCAATGAAGATCCAAGTTGGACACGCGGGAGAAGCAAGCATGTAAGCTCCTTGACCTTTCACGGTAAACAACTTAAAATCAGTACACACTGAGTCAGGGAAACAATCACTGGGGGGAAAAAATGCTTTTTTTTTAGCGCTCGATACGAGGACGGGGATCTGCTCTAACATCTGACGATGAAACTGTAAGCCTGGGAAGGAAATGAAAAATAGTACAACCGTGGCAGACAGCACGTTGGAGACCTCGTAAGGTCTACGTACCTCATCTGATGATTTCCTGTTATCCATGATCAGCTGATGATGAAACAAAATGCTAAGTTGTGCGTTACTCGGCTGATGAAGAGACCAGACAATTAGTTTTGATGACCAGGTCAACCTCTCTATTCACCTGGTGATTACACCAAGTAATTAGTGAGAACAAGAACTCAATATCTGCGTGGCTGACTTGAGAGTCAAGAGCCAAGTAGTGGTGGTCAATCATTCAGGAAATCCGGATTTAGATATACTGGTCATTCC
>CAJDSM010041559.1:14507-39483 GCA_903981925.1 Ostrea lurida | reverse complement strand
CCTCCATCCCTCCCCACAAGGTTTCGATCACAACTACACTATTCACTGCACTATCTCTAAACCTTTGTCTTTCACCCATCCCTCTACCCCTTTCACTTCCAAACCTTCTAAAACCTCTCACCTACCAAAATACCCATATGACTATTCTCACCCACAAAAAATGACATGCCAACACCGCGTAGCGTCACCCACATGACCCTGACACCCACATCACCTACCCTCCATCACTTTCATAATACGTTACAGCACACTTCAATACAACAATATGACAACACACCTAAAAAACAATTCACACAGGGCCTAAATTAAAAGATTCTGTTCCGTTTGCCTCTCGACCGATCTCCCTCTACCGGCACTAGCTCGGTCACCGTTAGTAAAATATTTTTATTTTTCTAACCAAACAAATAACCTCCACGTAGCCCCCGATTTATATCTGCGTAGCGCCTAGTCGATACCAAATATTTATTTTATTTGACCCTCCACCATGCATACTCTTCTTTTCTCTCGCCTCCTTTGTTAGCATGCCTATTACCCATATCACTGTCACTTTGTTCTTTGTACTTTAAACCCTGCGCAAATCATATCGCTACTATCCTATTCCTTTTTGTGAAGCCCAACTCTCCTATCAACACCCTCGAAAGTGGAGGGCCGCTCATCACCACCACTGACCTTTTGACGTCACCTCGTCTCTCAAATTATCACGCAGTTGCTACTCCCGTACATCCCACCTATAGCTCAACACCACACTACTAGCTCACACCGTGCAGCATCACCATTGCACACCCCATTGTATAAAACCACATTCTTTGAGACCCCACAACAGAAAGTGTACCCCTTTCTCCTCGTGTCCAATGCCCTTGCACCCTCCATGTCACACCTATCTAAAACTGGTCCTCCCCCCACCTGCAAAACCCTCTACTAACCTTACCTCACCTCACACCATATAAAACCACCAAAAAAGTCGCGGCTACATTCACGACTGGAAATACCGACTAAATTTATTCACCTCTCACTTATTCTCACTCGTACTACTTTCCCCACCTCTCTCACTGACCCATAAGCCGGCGCCTCAATCAGAAAAATCTTCTTTAAACAAGCGGTAATTTAATATTCAACATCAAAATGTTGCTAAATATAGAGGGAGTTATTAACTTATATAGCTATAGTTGCACAACCCTAGATTAGCGCTTCTGCACCTCTCTCCGGATTTTTTGCGGATAAAGGAGAACTGTATTTCGGCCTTATAATCTTATCTGTGCTCATGTTTAACTATGCTGAATATGCAAATGCATGTATCTATGCCAGGTGTTTACTAATGATACAAACTTATCCACGTAACATAATGTATTTATACAGCTGACAAGCAAAAGATAGCAGGCATGTTGAAATATCTGTAAATACACTATTGGGAGTTGAAAACAAAAAAATATTTCGGTGCAATTCCCAATACGTGGTAGAAGACCGATTTCAGTGTTTCTACTTCGACCCATTTCACACTCAATCAAGTTCACTTTCATTGAGAGCAGACTACTAAGAGTAACGTGAACGAAATTATCACCAAAGATAGTACTCGTACCTTATTGTCTATCAATCCAAATAAAACTGAAACTAAATAATTGCGTTTTTTTAATCCTTCTTCTTCCATTCTGCACGCAACCAAAAAGATCCCGCAAACCTCTCAAAGGCCCGAGTGCAACTAATAGGCCCTCAGAATTTTGCAGCCGTTTCTACCCTGCCGAGGTTAAGGTGACGTATCTTCCAGCTTTATAAGAGTGAAATATTCTACGATGTGGGATCTGATAAAAAATAGGCAATAAAAATAATCATATCAATTTCTTAATCTTCACCCAGTGATGTTAGGTGGTTTCTCTCATAACTTACTAATTTAATTCTCTCTCTCTCTCTTCTCTCTCTCCTCTCTCTCTCTCTCTCTCTCTCCTCTTCATACTCTCTCTCTCTCTAATGTAGAAAATATTGTGTTTTTCAAATATATATACGGCTCGCGCATGAATCCAACTATCGAGTTTGGACACCCGAAAATTATCACTTATTTATCGTCGCACAAATCTGGTAATTATCCTACAATAAATTTTTACTACAATGAAAGAAATAAATGATACTATTGTGCAAGTGAAATACAAATCTTTCACTAAACTTTTTAGAATCAATTATCTCTGCACTGATGATTGCGTTATAACCTAAGTAGCAATATAAGCGAAATTATTGTAATATCGTACTGATTTTACGGAATATTAGGTATTCCTCTCGAAGTGTTTAGAAACGGTAAAGAACTCCCTCAATGCGGCGAAGCGCATTTGATGAAAATTTTACAACGTCTGAGAGATATATCCTCAGGTGATTAGCCTGCATATCACCCCGAAAAATATATAGTAAAGATATCAACGATTTCTTATCATGTAATTTTATATTACAACAAAAAGCAAAAACAATGAATCCATTAAGATTACAATTGTGTTCGAGGAAAACGTGCATCGGAGAGGAATCAACTCAAATCTTAAAAGGTGTTTTACTTGAGTTCACGGCTGGTTTACCAATGAGAATCGGCGCCCAGGTAGATCATCGTGAAATAAAATTAAATTTGATATATTTATTCTGCGTACTTATTTCTGATAGCCTATGTTGGTATAGGGCGCATATCATGTTAAATATGCCATCTTAAAATTGACGATAGTTGCAACGAACTTGATCTGGTTTTAATTCATAACACCGATTCCTCAACTCTTATCGGCAGTTGTGTTGGTCTGAGTCCAATGGTTTTTTATAGTCCCCGTAAAGATACATAGTATATGAAAACTTTCCTATAAATCTTTACGATTTTCCATTCAAACCTAACGCGTCCCCCCCTTATGCTTACTATTTTTACCATAGAATGCACAATCTCAATTGCACTCTTAACTTATGAAGCTATGCATATTTAATTAAATTAATAATGATACTTTGACTGATATAGCACGTTTTGTGAGTATTATGTCCTGCTGACGATTTGTTAAATGTGTACTATACCGGTATTTGGGAAGTTGTCCCAGCTCCGAGCTGCGTGCGGGACAAGTAGAAAACTATAAGAGTAAACATAGCCCTTATCGGAAAGAAAAAAATTCAGTAATGTCTGATGACAAATGTTTGAGCGGTCACAGATATAGTATTTTCTTTTATCCACTTGGTTTGATTTTTTTTTTTTCATTTATCACATATTTAGTATGTAGTTCTCCTAGCCGGTAATGGAACGGACAAATTCAGGCGACGAACAAGGGATATTCCTAATTAAATCGATAAGGCTTATAAAAGAGGGGCCCTATAAAATAATTGGGGGATGGATATGAAACTTTTGAATGGTTGATTTAAATTTTCTTTCTTAAATTTTGGAATTAAAATCCAATTAACTACACATCTTCTATTTGGATTTGGTTAAGATCATTGGTTTTAAGATCCGGAAAAGGCCCTTTAATAAACTTTCTTGGGAAATAAAGGTCCCAAATGTTAATAAACACCTTTGCTACTACAAAATTCTCTTGTTTTGTTCTTTGGTTAGGTCTGGGTGCGCCAGACATGCAAAGAATAAAAAATTGGAATGAATCACCTCGGTAATATACAACAACCATCACATAAACTAATTTCAGTCGGAACGTATATTTTACTGGGTCTCGGCCTTCGGGTAAACCGCATACCACGAAACTAAATTTGTATATGTTAGAGACCGGGCTTATTAAATTGTGTAAATAATTTTTCAATACCCACGCAATCACTTACTAAAACGGTTGCAAACTGTGTTTTACCGGCGACGCGTAAGCGGAGCCGGTAAAACGGATGTTTGCAACCGTTAAATCAGCTTGTCAGCTTTAATGGTCGTAAATCACAAATAAGAAGGTAGTTATTCCCATTCTAATGCAATGTTCCATCTTACTTCGTCAAGTTTTGCTATTTTGTTACGAAATGTTTATGCTTGACGTTATGTTTTTTGCATCACAGTATTATGACGTCACAACTGAAAGTATTATGACATCACAATTGAAAGCTTCCCATCTCGTTAACGCTCATCTCAGTGCATTAGCCAATCAAAATACATATTACAAAACAATTGCATTAGAATAAATTTTGAAAGGGCAGAGGCAGTCATGACCCTAGGGCCTTCCACTCATGTGTCAATGAACATCATAGATGTCATAGATGTTTATTCATTCTCATGAGTACAAAATTTTGTCTAGCGAGTACGAGCTTTGTCGTGGTGCATTTAGTTTACCGCGATTTTAGTCAAGTACAATACTTGTATATGTACCAACGAAAGGTGTGCAGTCATCTAAAGACATTGAAATATACATGCAATTGGGCACCGCCAAGCCCGTACATGATACAAACCATCGTCAGCATTCCCCTTGTAATATGCACATCTCCACATTGTGATCCTGTGTGCCATTAAAATCCCCCAAAGGGAGAAGTTGCGAAGACAACGTATTTTGCATAGAAAATCCTAAGTCTAAGAACCCTAACTCATTTAAAAAACATCGGACAGCACTCCCCTTGCAATATCACTGATTCTACCTTACGGCGGACACGGGCAAATTCTGCAGTTTTCGAAGTGTTTGGATGCTGGCGTTGAAATGCTAGACGAATAATATTAGAAATTAAGCAATGCATTTATAAATTAACATATCGGCAATATTTATACAGAAAAATAATTCACTTTTTAAAAGACATACATTGAATTTTGTAAGGTTAAAAATGCTAAAATAGGTGAAAATGAGTTTCCAATCGGATGTAAGCGTTTGAATACTATTGGTCATGTGAAAACTCTAATACGGAGAGAATTAACGACTTACTGCATGGGCTTAAAAGTGATACATTAAAGGCATATTGTCTAACAAAATTAACTCAATATGGTTTATTTTCCATTAGAATGCATTGAAATCGTAAGATTATGATGATATTAAACTTAAAATTGGTTACTTCAAATTTGCGATTATTTATGTTTTCTACTCCAAACTAATAAAATACAGTTTCGTTGAATTCTTTTCGGGAAGGACAAAAAATTCGATTTAGCCCCGCCTTTATTCATATGACCCCTAGTTGAACTCGTTCGGAAAGCTATTCGCGCGTCTCACACGCAGTTACCAAGGGGCCTCACGACAAAAATTCTCAATGATAAACAGCACAATGAAAATTCAAGTTTTTCAATGAATAAACTAGGAAGTTTAAAAAAAAATAATACAGCCAGTTATAGATTATCTAAGTAATAGATGTGTCATTTTCTTCAACTGTCTAACCTTTTGCTGTGCCCTATTAGCATTGTGACGTCGGTCTTTTGACGTTGTCGACAGTATCGAAAACAACGTCATCAGAATCTTGTATATTCGTATAGATTATTCAGATTCTCTGGGCAGACAAACTTCACAAAAGACATTATATCATTTATTTTACAATTTACCATTTTTTCACTCCGTTCTTTACTTTTTAACGTCAATTACGCATAGTTTCTGCTGATCAAGAAAAATACACTTGTAACATATTGCCTTTAAAGTGTAATATACATATTATCATTACAGTTGACTCTTCATTATTTTTTAATTAATCATTTTTAAAAAATGAATGTCTAAACTGATTTAAGTGCGACTTATTCAAAACAGCTTTTGAAAAAATAATTATTGTCTAATAAGTGCAATACTTTGATTCCGACTTGCCTGATACACTTTAAAGTAAATTGTTAAAAGTTGTTGGAAAATTTGTGCATTTTCTGGAGATCTATTTATAGCAAAAAATCACCCTCGTTCTAGTTAGTGATTAATAACAGAGTAGTATATTCACAGAAATGCCAACAAATGTTCGTAACGGATTGCTACACTCTACCTTTAATTCTAATCTAATTTTAACAATCTTATCAAAACTTTTGTCACAACATTGATGAAAAATAGCCGTCTATAGTATCCCAGTTCCAAGCCCGAATTATATCATCAATGACAAGTGTCAACACAGGAAGCGGATTGTCAAAGGAATGCACGTAATTTAACTAAAACATATTAAAATTCGGATATGGAAAAGTATCCTACGTAACAGACGCCGGGAGGAGCGTCACTATAACGTTACGCTAATATTGACGTTTTTGTGCAAGTTTCTACCATTTTTTAAAATATTATATTTTCTATTCAGAAAAACCAGTGTTCCTGAATTTTTACATTTTGAAAGTTCAAATATCAAAGATTCGAAAAATGATATCGGAATAAAGAAACAACTTGTTTTATTTTTTCCTGTTTTTCCATTTTTTATGTCCCTGTTACGGTAGAATCAGTCATATGCACATCTTCACAATGTGATCTTTCTTTGTACCAAATGTCATTCAAATCCCCAAGGATTTAAGAGGAGTTGCAAAGACAAAGTGCATAGGAATCCTAAGCCAAGGCCCTAACTCCTTTAAAAAATATCGAACAGCACTCTCCTGCATATGCACATTTCCACATTGTGATCTTTCTTTGTACCAAGTTTCAATCAAAATCCCCCAAGGGTTTAGGAGGAGTTGCGAAGACAAATGAAAGGGACAAGACGGACAGACAGACGGACGGGACGACAGCGGTATACATGTAGCATAATACGCCCGCTTTTTATGCGGGCGTATAACAATTCTTACCAAAGAGTACACCGCGTTCCTGATGTTTTTTATGCCTTTCTTGGGTCTTGGAGACCTGTCTGTATGGATAATGAAAAGGAAGACCTCGTTTACGCATACGTCCGACACTCCAATTTCCTAGTACACAATAATACAACATGATGTTTCAAAGTCGCTAAAATTTTAGACATTATCGAAACTATTTCCAAAGAAACATGAAACTTGTAATATGAATAGTTTATTCCAAAGTGGAAACAAAATAATAATAATAAAAAAATTGACACTCGCTTTTAAAAAGTATCAATTATTTTGATAATATAGTTTAGTAAAAATAACCTAGTCTTTCACCCCAAAAATTAATTGAATAGAATTAAATATAATTACAAATGCGTACATTTTTCAATTTTTCCGGTTAAAATTATTGCAGCATAAATAAATAATAAATCATCTTAAGATCAGCAGGTGTGCCTCGATTTTTTTTTCAATTTTCAAGTGCTGCGTATTAAACAAGTGTGTAACATCCCGCGCAATTGTTCTCAAAAAACTAGCTATACAAGTTGTAGTAGTGCAACTCCCTTCAAGGCATATCTAATACATGCACATGCACTAAACAATAAAATTAGTTCATTTACATGGTTAATACCGGTATATTTTATCCAACAATCAGATAAAACCAGACAGTAAGATTAGTGTATTTGCATGGTTATTGTTGGTACAGTTTACCCAACAGTTAGACAAATGCATTACAATTCATACTTACTTTCTGTAACTGAACCATTTGCTAAAATTAAGAAAGAACTTTTGATGTGAATTATATTAAACTACAATGTACGTGATGCAGATAACACAGTAAAAAAGAACATTTTAAAAATATCAAATATTCTTATAAACGTTTTCATAGAATGGCGATATTCCTTCATATACACGATACAATACAAAGTAGACATGATATATAATGATATATACTAGAATACTATAGTCAAGGTACACATGTATACTCACTATAAAACACTAGAAATGTACTACAATAGTATTATTTCAAATAACGCATGTTATTATATGATTGAATATTTCCTAGCTCTCTGATTGACTGAGATGTAACAAAGTAGAAGTCAGTAATTCCTCATATTCACCTCCACTTGACCCTCCAGGGGGAATATTAGGATTTATTGACTTCTACTATTTTGGATCTCTACCAACGTATCGCGATCAATAGATTTACCTCCTTACAATTAAAGCGAAGAACAATCTTGAGTTGTTTTTTTTAAAAATCATTTAATCATATAATAAAACGATTATTGCAGCTTTATCGGTCAATACGATGATTTATGCTTAGTCACAACCCATTCCGATTAGGCTTAGGATGTACTCCCGGCATGGTTTTTAGCCATTTTGGCCTGGTCACCGGCCGGGCACCAGACATTGCCGGCCAGTGTCCGGGGCTCTAAGGCAGCATCGGAAAGGTGCCCGAAGAGTTTAACTCAAAGTTAAAATTTCTCTAGATTTTTATAATCGGACACATATCATTCAAATGTCCCGGTGTATGTAGCCTCAGAGGAGGAAATGGGTGGGACGGACATGGGCCGATGTACTACTGCAGAGAAAATGTAGACATTTGATTGGACGACAAGCCGATGTACATGAGGCCATATACCCTGTCAAGAATAATGGGATACAAAATGGCTTCCATGGTTACCATTTCGTAAAAGATCGTTACTTTTTTGTATATCCACCTTATAGTTTGAGTATTCTCAAAATTATTTTGTAAAATTACATTATCTTACTTGATAACTATTACCAAAATCCGCTCATGACGTAAAAACAATAATACAGTTACGTGTTTGTAAACAAGTTTACCGTTTGTGACGTCATAGTTGAAGACGACTGCACCATTTGGTTTTAGCTAATATAAACTTTGCTGTCTAGATTTCAAACTTTTTCACATTAGATGCAATGTTATAATTTAAGAAATAAATACAATTGTTCTATTAACTGAAATGTCGGATAAATGTTGAACAATAAATTAAGAATTTCTTCACTCAACTTTCCTTTTTCTTCAAGAGTCCTGCCCCTCTAGCTCTTTGATTGTTCAATTTTCAAATTGATCGCTCTGCAGTAGTAACATATTCGTTATATGGATTCTTGGCAGGGTATATGACTCATATTCCCTGTCAAAGTGTATATTTCCCCGCCTGGCGGCTCGGGAGAAATATAAACTTTGACAGGGAATATGAGTCCATATACCCTGCCAAGAAATCCATATAACTAATAATATCCGCCGAAGTCTGTTTACACATTGGAAAGTAACCCACCGATGTCTGACTGGTTTGAAACGGTGCGGACCAAATATTTACAGGCATTGGTCGGTCACCTACCGGCTGAGAACAGTACATCAGTCGGACATCGACGGACTATATAAACATCCTCAGTCGGTGTACAACATTATAGCCCGTTTTACACAAGGACAGCAGGCCTGGTACAAGCATCGTGCGTTGTCCGTAGGATAATTGGGCGATGTTTGTACGATGTCCGGTGAATAGGCCGGTTATCGCCCGGACATTATAGAATAATCGACAGATTACTATCAAATGTTCGGTCAAAGTCCGGCCGTTATTCACGCCTCAAAAATTCTCTTTGGAAACAGACGCAGTACGATTACCAGATGGTCTTCGGACGGCCTCCGGACGTTGTCATTTATGTAAATGATGTGTGACAAATATTTTGACCGGTGTTGGTCCGATTTCGGAAAAAATGGCAAAACCAGTGGTGTACTCCCGATTACCCCCTATCCCCGGATACCGGCCGATCTTTGTGACCTAAGCATTTGACACCTAGCTTCGATGTAAAATATTCACCTTTCAGACTCGGTGAATATTGTGCTTCTCAGGTGTCGAAATCATCGTATTAACCTCAAAAACAGCAATAATTGTATACTTATCGGAGCATTGTACATCTGTGCACCGAGTCACGATTCCATTCCAAGGTGACGCGATTCAGCGAGTCTTTAGAGAAACCAGAAAGATAGACTGGTACCATTTTCAGAAAATCAGACACCCGTAGGTATCGGAGAGTCAGAGTTGTCAAACACATATTTTTAAAGGAAGAGAATGCCCTGAATCCATTTCAACCATTTAACAAGCCCTATCTTACCCCTGTTGCCGTTGGCAACCCACCAAAAACATGACCGACAGCTGGATAGATACATGTACAAAACAAAATTGTATTTATAGGTAATCATGGGACACAATTCAGTCTATAATCAATAGAAACATACTTCTGTAATCAAACTTGGGATGCTAAATCCACGTAAAGGTATTTGAAAGTTGTATTTTGTCTATGTTGTCAATTATTACCCTTTTGCTTCCCAAGAGGTGTCCGGACTCCTTCGTCTCGGCCTCCAGAAGTGGCTGTTGCGACACATGAACCCTCTATGTCAATTCCAGAGCCCTCTGTAAGTGAGGCTGCCTTTGGACTTGTGTCCGGCGCCCTGCTTGGTCGCAATGGACATGGCCCCCTTCCAGAATTTGACATGGAGGACAACCTGGGGGATACCAAATCTGACTTAGCAAGCAATCGCGGTCTGTTTGCGTCTTGGGCACCTTGCCCGAGACCGTTTTTGACTCGCAGGACTCACGCTCCCTGATAGACCTGACGAGAGATGAGTTTGCATCAATTCAGGGACTCTGACTTTAACTTACTGCTGGATTGGTTTGATGGAGAGGTCGACCCAGACGAAGGGGACTTGATCCTGTCCAACCAAGCGGTGAAACACTATTGGATTAATAGGCAACTCTTCACCTTATTTAATACCAAAGTCCTAAGGAAGACGAGAGAGGAGGATGAGGAGTCAGGCGAAGTTGTTGGTGGTCCCGGATGATCTCGGAACAGAGGACTATGCAGTGAGGTTCCAGCAGCTGGGCATCTTGGGATAGACCGTATCAAGGCCCGGTTTTGAGATACAGTAGCTTTTTCTGATATGGCATGATGCGAGAGGCAGAGCAGTATGTCAGTTCTTGTGGGCCTTGCAGCCGGAATAAGCGCCCCCCAGCGCCATGCCCCGCGGGCCGAGATGCCATGTTGGTGTCCCTATGGAGAGGGTACATCTAGATTTCCTTGGCCCTCCACCAAGGGCAATGTGTACGTTCTGGTATTGGTTGACCAGTTTACTAAGTGGGTTGAGTGCGTGCCGCTCCCCTTCAAGACTGCAGAGGTCACGGCTGCAGAAGCTGTGGCTGAGTTCTTCATCCGATTTGGCTGTCCGTTCGAAATGTTCACGGACCAGGGTCGGAACATTGAGATTAAGCTTTTGGGGCCATTTATGAATTGCTGCAGATCCATAAAGCGCGGACGACACCTTACCGCCCCTCAGCTAATGGACAAATCGAGAGGTATAATCAACAGGAAGAGTGTAGCACATTGGAGTAGAGTATTATTATGTTTCGTAGAGAACGTACAAGTTATTTAATATAATACAAATATATAGTAATGTCTCTTCTCAACCTTTTGTCCAGCTGATGTTATGTTCCAATCAGTAACTCCGCCTGAGAATGTTCTCAATGAGGTTGTCCCCTTGTATTAGTATATTGTATAACGCGACTAAAAATAAATGATTCATAATATCAGGCATGAGCTTTTATCCAATGATAATATGACAGTTTATGATTTGAAGAAAATTTTTAATGGGGAGAATATTATAAACAAATCAAATCAACACAAGATACAAAATCGAGACAAATGCATTGTGAATCTGATATTCAATACACAACACACAGAGAAAAATAACAAAATTACACGGAGACGAGTGGAGAAACAAAACAAGTGACAGGAAACCGAGTATAGGTAATTGTGCTTTAAGAATATAGTCATAATTAATAGAACTATAGAATCTATTGAATACAGGATATACCAATATGTATGGAACTGACGAAAAATCACACATTGAATGTTCACAAAGGTACTTGTTAAAAAGGATATAGATTAAATCAAATGTGTATCCAAATTTACAAGTGTATCTTTTATGACAAAAGAAAACACGGCATGTATCATGAGGGTGTATACCAACAATATAAAATTACCTATAATGTGAAAATAGTTGGGAACTCATGTCGAACATAATGCACAAATATCTTTGGTAGGGGACCCTTCATGTCGATAGAGGGTCGACGCTAATCTTTTCCAATCTAGGGCATGACTATGTCCGCTAGAGTACAGTTTGTCCATGTTTTTTATACCCTTTTTACAAAGCTTTACGAATTCACGAAGTATGGGGAATATTCGAATTATACCCACAAACCTTAATTTCTATACAGCATTATGACACGATATTAAAAGACGAGCTATCCATTTTTCAAATGGTTGTCGTATCAATCATAAACCTAAACTGATTATTACCAAATGGGCATATCTGAAAATTTCTGCCATAGGCAACAGTATGCGGACGAATTAAGATGCCAACTATGATTATCATCGATAACATGACGTCCAACCTTACCATAAAGATTAAAAAAACTCAAGGTGGACAAAGAGTTGGTTTAATTATATTTAATTAACCCTCCCTAGAACGCGTCGACACCGAGTTGATTAAGTAATTTTTTTAATATGCACTATCTGATCGTAATCTAATTGAGGGCTCGCCTCAATGGTGAGCTCTCATCCAATCTTTGACAGTAGGTTGTGAAATGAGAGCTCCAGAGAATAGACGATAAAGACGTGGGTATATTAAATTTTTTTTTTATTATAATATATAGGTCCAGACACAAACGTTTATCATGATCAACTCCAGCATTCCCCACCACCAATCTTCCAAAGCAGATTCTCAAATTTCTTACAATCAAGAGAGCTAGGTATATTTATCACCTTATGACTGTCCCTGTTTATAGAATAGTCTATAAAGTAACCACTTTAGAGAAGTCGAAACTATTGAAGACTTAGGGGAAAACTTTTAAAATTAAGGATATAAGGCAGGACATGTAGTACCATTCTCTATTTAAACACTTAACAAAAACACATAACAGCTTCTTGGGTCTCGCTACATGATTATAATTTGTACTCGAAAACATTAAAAGAATATATCACGAGGTGGGGAAAATCAGAGAATAGATCAAGAATTCGAGCATAGCTTTCCCTCGTGAGGCCGTTTCTTCTCCACGCATGAGCTCGGATAATAAGATCATGATTTCCTGAGCTCTGCCCCGGAAAGGCCTCCAAACGAGAAGTCATGCGTATGACAATAGGTTAATAACCTGCCTATTTATCAATTTCAATAGTTTCTATCACGCCTGTTGGGCCCCGTCGGATCAAAGTACCGTAAGCGAGACCAGCGTCAATGTGCCATGTTTGACCGAGAGTGAAACTCCGAGTAGCACTGAATGTGATCATTTTAGACAATACGATATTACTTATATAATAGAGTCAATGTGTTATTTGATCTGCATTCGGTGCGATTGAGGTTGGTACAACAGCTAAACAATAAAACATTCACCTCTTTCGAAATATTTGTGTAAACTATCAGAGAATTTGTTAAGAGAGTGTTCGCGAAAAAAAATTATTAGAGAACATATTTGTATTATAAATATCTCATCTAATGTGTTTTATTAGTAATCTGTGCACTCATTTAATTTTCGGGTAGTTACATTCCTTTACACCGAACAGAAATTTTATTTTTTAACACTGATATTGATATTATATTAGGTTATTTTATATTAATTATTGAAGATAGTATTCATTACGGTTCGAGAGAATAAACTGGCTGGTTCTTTTGACAAAATTGTAATCTTAATGTCCAAGGACCTCACATTTTGTAATGACCATATAAATTAAAACACTAATTTATTCTCAAAAGTGGACGTCTCACAATATACCCTTTCTACACACTACAATATGTTGTTTAAGTTGTTCAATTTGAATTAGCGTCTTCAGATGTCTATCTCTTCACTATATCTCCGCACTTACCAATTATTACCGTTGAAAATAGACTATAATAAAATTTCATAACTGTGCTACTCATAGTCTCAACTATTCCAAACTGTTAGTGCGATAACACAAGAGCTCTAACCAAAATCGACTACATATAAAGAAGGAAGAATAGATCACAACGCAAATATTGGCACGGTATAATTTTAGTTCATTTTCATTTTGGGAATTTTACCATAAGAAGAAAAAAAACAACCCTAATTTCAACCTGATATATTTACACTACAATACACAACTAATTGACAAGTGACCTTATATGATTGTTCATCTTTATCGAAATATATCAATTTTGAATTTACATGTCACTATATAATAATCTAACAAAACACGAATATTAGCTGCTTCGCTGGTGACTGTTCATCTGTCATCACATTCGCTGCGACGAGTAGTATTAAAATGTGACGGCGTAATTTCCTAATAGGCTACATGTTGTGTTCTGAATGAATATAATCAAAATCACCAACACCCAAGGTGTTCCGTAATCAATTATTAACGCCGAAATGACTTGGATAAGTTCCAAACTGTACCATTCGCATGTGAATGTCACGTACTTTAGCTGGCGGAATCACCGAGGCAATATATCAGAAAAACAGGTGTCACAAAAATAACTTAAAGTCTGGTTCCTCTTTTTAATCTTTGGAAAAGGTAACTAGTCAATTAAGTCCAAAGCCTACACCTGTTGAAGGAAAGGGAAAATAAATCCAAATCTCATGAAATACCCGAATTCAAAATCTATATACGTATTTATCACTCTTTCTGAAATTTTGCGCAAGGTCTGATATATTTGTCTCATAACGCTTGAATATTTCAACAACAAAGAACCAGTTCTTTTTATATCAGCGATAAGCCCAATGTCAGTTTACAGCATTACCACTTTCCAATTATATACTTTTAATTTTTTATTATTTTTTCTAAAAAATAATTTATATTTTTATATTCTTATTCTAAAGTATAATAATATTCTCATGTGTTAAACCATTTTAGAATAATATACAATTTAATAGAATAGTCATATCATATATAATAATTTCGACTACGCGAAATATATGAATTATTCTATTTGAGAATATCTAAAACAAACAAACTAACTTGCTATTATTGGTTATTCTATCCTATTGTGGTTATTTTTATCTTTTTTTTTTTTTCCTAATTCATTTTAATTTGTACAATGTACTGCTGTTAACTGAGTGAAAATGGGCAAAATTCCATTTCCGACTAATTCTAAAAGTCCTGCAGACACATAACATCATCACTGAAGAAATGTATCTATATACTTCTCTCACGGTAGTGCTAAATCTTCAATAATATTTGTGTTAATCTTAGTGATTCTTCTGTCGTGTTTAGGATTAAAAACCTATAGCATGGGTTCATCTTTAAATACAAATCTTCACACCGCAATACTAAAAGGAGTTTATAGAGAGAGTTGTTCAAAGCAGACACAAGTATCCATCCCTTACTTTCATGTATATGGTGCAAAAACTTGAGTAAGCAACGGGAAATGTTCGTCCTATAGGGAGGACACAAGGGCCCTTCAACTCTTTTTAAATAATATATCATCATGAAAGTACAGTACTACTGTTCCGTCAGTGAATTATAGATAGACAATGAGGTGGCACTCTCCCATATGCTCAAGTCAGTACTCGCACAAAGTTTTTCCACAAATTTGTGTAATTATTCTCTGTCTTATTGTAATCACCAAGAAAAGTCTTCCACTCTCAAAATCCCCCCACATGGCAGTGGTCTAATTTTTAGGAGGAGTTTGCGATAAGATTATACAAGCTTCAGATGGATAAGCGGGTGACAAATCACCGATCATACAGAAAACGATCGTGTAACGACTAAGCGGTCATAACCATGATAGCATAATACGCCCCGCTTATATTATAATATGCTGAGGCGTTGATATCGCACAATATTGTTCTTTTACACCCCTCAAAGGAGCTGAGAGAGCGCGAGTGACCAGCTATCGTAATCCTTGGTAATGTGCATTTTATTAGTGTTTATTGCCTTAAATCAGTTCTCCTATGGGGGGTCCTTTTGCGTGAGTAACACGGGATAGATTTTCTTACCTAAGGGAATGATTAATGAATAAAGAGGAGAAGACCTAAATTCGTTTTTAACGCAATAACGACCTCCTCGTGACAACTGTCCAAAAATTTTGTCCTAGTTTCAGTTCATCATCACATACACAGATGTTTCAAAGCTACTAGCTAAATTTTAGACTTCACCGAACTATTTCTCAAAGATAGAACATGAATACTTTGTAATATGTTACATTAAGCTATTATTCCGAAATGGAATCCACACATACTAGATAAGTAGCGTTAGTTAAAAAGAAAAATAATATGGACACTTGAACAGTGGCTATGCATGCCCGCATTATTTAATATAAGTTCATCAATCTAATTGTTAGATGAAAAATAGACGTTTTTAGTACCCGAGAACCAACAATGATAATAACTAATGGTCTCCCTCTATCTACCCTTCCACCAAAAGAAGGCGGTCGACTCTCAGTAAATAGGTGAATAAGATGGATTCATTTAAATAAAATTCAATGTCTGACCCATCATACCATCGCGTACGCGAGAATGCTTGGTGTATGTAACGATTGCTTTTTCCGTGTTAGTTTAACCATTAGTTGCTAGAAGACAATTCATAAAACACTACAGTCTAATAATAAAGCGTTTATTCATCTATTTTAAGACCTACAGGAAATCCACATCCATACGCGAGTGTACCTGCGCACCACGAGAAAAATCTATCTTGTTTTTCTCGTTTACGATACTTCGTGCACAATTTCAGTCCATTTCTCTAGCTCTTTGATCCCTCTTTGCGTTATACGCTAACGAGAGCACTGAGATAACGAGTATTAGGTTCTCGAGTTTAGCATGTCACCGCACATTAACAGTCTAGAATTTATTTTCTTCAATGCTTATTATTGTTTATTAGCTTTCCTTTCCAAAAAAAAACAAACCTGTAGCTATTACAAGTTGTATAGTTAGTGCAACTTCCCTGTCTAAGAGGGGCAACATATGATGTGCAGGTAGATACATGCAGAGCGATTTGTGGCACGGACAGCTACAACATGAAGTGAACTTAAAAAATTAGTTCTCATTTCTACTATGGTTAAAAGATGTGACCGGTGTGAGTACTCAACAGCAGTTCGGGAGAAATTAGCTGAGTATACTCAGACAAAGTCGTTAATGATATAACAAAAGACGCAACACCGAAGCATCACCTGCGTGACTATGAAGAGAATTGTTATGCCTAAGATATTTGCATGTTAAATATCGTCTTGTCGCGTACAAGTTTACTCCCCGTACTAAGCGAATTTATGACCAACACCACTGCATGAGTGAAAACGCCAAAGTAGAACGAGAGATAGCCATATAACCCTATTGGATTCCCTCTGATGAACTAAAGATACACACCCTTGTGCATAAAATTAAGGAATAGAACTTTGATGTGACGATTAACGTAACGTAGTACTTGAATAGAAATGGCCTATTACAACTGCTACGTGATGCAGATAAACGTCCAAAGAGCGTATAACACGTTCGGAACTAAAAACTAATTAAGAATGTCAAGACAAATAAATATAACTTATGGATGAGAACGGCCGCGAGTATTCAACTCAGATCCTAGTCTACGTGACAAGTAATAGTACTTTGTATCGAGGAACATATATGCCACGCTCACGATTACCATATCATTTCCACAGTTAGGACATGATAGTAAATAAATGCATCTATATTAAATAAAGTGACTAGAACGACACGATGAGAACAATTTTAATAGAGTCAACAGACTGTGTCGTTCAAATTCAATCATGTTCACTTGACCACGCTCGTATCTTCAAAAGCTTGATAAACTACTAGCAGGAACAGGAGAGGTTTTGTACTCAACATTATGACATAGGTAATTTTTAAATATTCAGAGTACAACGAGGTAACTAGAGCGTACAATGGATCTATAATAGTTATAACTTGTGCCAATTCTCGAAAATAGAGTAGTTCACGTAGAAGCTTCTATGGAGGAAATAAAGAAGCCCTAGGAGGAATGTAGAAACCAAAAGTAGAAAGTCAAGTAAAGTCTCTCAGGTAATTCACGACGTCCACACGTAGACCGCGTCAAGGAGGAGATATGAAACGGTTATGATTGGAGCTTCTATGACTATAATGATTGGATGCAATACCAACGAGACAGGTAAGGTAGGCCAGCGAGATAGATAGTAATCAGGATTGGAGTAAACCTGAGCAGGCACAGAGCAGAGTCCCTTTGCCAACTGTCATCATTAAAATGCGGATAGGATGATTTTACAAAATAACTTCAAGTTTGTCCTGTCATGATGAACTATTGTCTTTTATTTTCAACATTGAGAGTAAAGAACATCTGCATTTTATTATACATCTATATAAGGACGGGATCTTCTATTGTCACCCGGCTTTTCTATTCCATAAGCGATTGCCAAAACAATACGTTGTTAAATATGATTTTTATTGTGCGACAATACTTAAATGATCACCTATCAAACCCTATCCCGGATTAGGCCATTACGCCTAATGGGTTACCATCCCAGGGCGCCCTGAGTCTGGACTTACACGATTTATGAGTGCTCTGGTTTCACAAATACAACATCAGCGCCGGGCGCACAGGCAGGACATTTTGGCCTCCGTAAAGTTCGTGGACAAGCCCTTTTTGTGAGCTAGCAGTTAAAGAGATATAGTAACGGACGGTATGGACTGGTCATTTTATTATAGTGACAGCGATCCGATGAAATTTCTAGGGGTAGCCCTTTACTATAAATTGATATATACACAGATGAATTACCAAAAATTGAGGTCTAATACGTGTCTGCCGGAAGAAGTTTATTTTTTAAGTATTAGTTAATAATTCAATCACATTCTTAAGATTTGCCTCGTTAGTTAGTATGTTATATGATCGGAACCACCTGGTGAAACCGCATCAAGACATGAACGCAAGCACAATTTTTTATGAATGCACAATGAAAGAAAATGTATTTATTCTCCGGTGTTGTGTATTATCAGTACATGATTCCTATATGCCTTCCTGTATAGATGGAGTGAAACAAAAATTTGCCTGTGCTGGAAGAGGTGAGACCTGATCTTTGGAACACTAGTGCGATCGGTGTTCACTGTAAACTAGCTAGTCTATCAATATCAAGGAGAATCATGGAGAAAAAAACTCTGACGTGTTCAAAAAAGTGAACACTTTTGAAATGTATAGCAGAAGAAAATATTGCGGAGAGCGGACAAGTCTTGGACGTGTTTATTTATCATTAGACAGTTTGATCCGGGGCATATTCCGAAAAAACATATGAACGCAATATTTATTTCGGAAAATTGACCCTGTGGTGAAAGTATGCTGAGTAAAAAAGCGAAGGTGATGAGGATTTTGATGTATAATGATGAATCCAAGAAAAAATGGGGCCCTCAACAGTAATCCGATCGCACACATCCGTAACAGGCGGTAAGCCACGAAGCAAATTTGTAATACGTTGTAGAGAGCACGGTAATTATTAGTTGTGTTTACTTAAGCGATATAAAATTATTTTTTGGAACGTCAAGTGAAGCATGTTTCTCGGTAAGATGACCATTAGTCGTCGACAGGCAAGATATCTTATTATTCTCGAAGAATTGCAGTGCTGCAAGAAATTGTAATTAGCTGATCGGTTGACGTGCTTTTAGTAGTCCTCACGAAATATGAAAAGCGGACGTAGGCGTATCTAGTAAACAGTTATAAATTAATACAAGTGGATGTCTGTAGAAATGTGGGAATTTCATAAGATTACTCGGTTTATGATAATTTATACCATTTTGATAACCTCCATGATACTCATATATATGAATTTACCTACTGGTGTATGACACAGAACGGTTGTAACGAGCATTTCGGTCATTTAGTTTAAAGTGACAATAGAATGTGCGTGTTCTGAGTTGACCTATGGTGACTACAGTTGCGAAAAGTAATTGTCTTTAGCGGTTGAAACGATGTTATGAAGTGAAATACCCCGCTTCTCAAGGGATTTTCCAACTTTTTAGTACGTACTAGCATACCACGGGTAATTACAGAATTATTGTGTCTATTTTGTGTATTTAAAATTACTGAAATTATAAAACTACAAAGTGTGCTTTGTTTGTAAAAAAACTTTTATAGCATCATTAATAACGATTGAAACATGAATTTATAATGCGAAAATTTGTTGTAACATATAGGTTTTCCTATTAGTTAACTTGCATTCAAGTTTGGTTTTGAAGCGGTCATTCAATTAAAGTTTACAAAGGTTCGTGATATACAACGACGATTTATGGACACAAACCTCTCGGAAAGTTGTTTTACGAGGAAGCTGTGCTATAATTTAGGTGCTGTATAGATGTGGGTACACAAGCTCTTTGCGTAAGAGTCATTAGCTATACGCGATTCATTTTTCAACCACAACTTTTTTCACATCCTAGACGCTATGCTGAACCTGTTCTCACTATCTTCGATTTAAGGTATCAATACAAATGGAATTCATGTGATCGCTACTAATCAACTCTTTCATTAACTAGTGAAGCATATGTCTCGTGGAGATATCAAATATGGTATGTAGTATAAATAATCATTATTAAAATTAACAAAGTATTTTATGTTCATAAACACATCTTCCATTCTTTCAAGACCTCTATTCGCTCGATATTAGTTTAGTATTTAAAACCTAGAAATGTTACACTCAAAGTAAGTTCCTGTGCGGACATACTGATGCAAGGCTCTTGAGGAATTGAGTTATTCAATTTCTATCGAATTGTAGGATTCGCGATCCTAGTGTTTTTGTGCTAATAGGGTAGTGCTACAAAAATCGGTTTGCACTAGTGACGTCTAACTAAAGTAATAATGTGGTTACAAAATTAATTTTCGTTATATTCTTTTTTTTGCTGTCTATAATGCCTAAGAGATTCTTTTGGCTTGCAATTGTATATTTTTTGCAAGACTTTCATATGGGTTTAGACCTCGTGTCAAAAGGCTAGTATCGATTTAAGACATATGCGGGAACTATTCGAACTTGTACAAATTTTCAGGACCAGCCCATGCGCCGCTCAGCGAGGAGAAAAATGAGAGACCTTAGCTTTTTGTGGGGGACCAAAAAGGGAGAAATGCCCAAACTAGCAGAGTTAACACAATATCACCCTGTCCAAAGAATCAATCCATATAATATCATAACGTCTTTATCTCCACGGTCACCCTGAAGGTCTCGTTCTATTTAACAAAGAAAACGATTGGCAAAGTAACGCCAGCCTCGAGAAATTGCGATCTGACTGGTTATCGTTGAAATAATAAACGGGAGCAGGTGGGCTCGTTTTTGACTCACCACTCATTATAAGGGAGAAGCATAATTTGGGTTCGGAGTCCCGAAGTCTGGTGAATTACCGGCTAGAACAAGGTACATCAGTCGGACATCGACCACGCGACGAGTATTTCTTAGACCACATATGTCGGAACAAATTGTACCAATCCGTCAGTCTGGAAATGTTATCATCAATAATAGCTTGTCCGATTTATTACTAACACGACCCAAATACGTTTACAAATGCAGCCGCTGTAGTAACAATGAGGCATAGTGTTCGTTTTATGGAATGAGCAGTGTGAAACGGCCGTTATTGGATAGAATTCGTCATAGGGGCGATATTATAATTGTACGATGTACCCCTGCGAACCTAAGTGTGGGTAGGTGGGAAAGTTTAATTGTATAGGCGGTATCGCCCAGGATCTGATAATAACCGAGAGGGTTATTCCATCGACACCGCCTTATTCGACAAAACATAAGCTTGTTCTCACCGTATGATATCACATGTTTTTGAAATCGAGGCATGCTACTCATCTCAAACAAGATATGTATGCTTGGTGTTCGACAGAGGGTTTCAACGTCCACAGGTCGTGTGCTCGTAAAGACAGTATTTATTTAAAGCATAAATTTCATCATGTCGTTGACTTAAAAGGAGTTCAATTCAGTCAAAGTTTCCATTGATCACACTAGTTTCTTCTCAAAAATTGACCTTCTTTCTAGTGAAAGAGGCGCAGTCATTCGAAGAATATGACATTGACCTTAAGTGAGTGCGGCTTCTCTCTGCTGACACGCATCCGGCAAAACGTGTATATGATTAGGGTTTTCGTATTTTATTCGTAAATACTGAAATGTAAAATGATTCATGCACATTTAGTAATTTATGCAAATTGATTTGATCAGAGGTGTCTTGGCCCTGTCGTCGCATTTTTGTCCGGAAAAACATAATTTGGGCTATAAGTATCCAATTAGGTGTAACTAATACCTCCGACATGCTTATAATGCCTCTATTGAACTCCTCCTACCTACGAGATAAAATGTTAATCAGTACTCGGGAGTTTACATCGTTTTAATAATTACCCTTTGTGACCTAGCATTAACTGCAAACACAATGTGCCAAATAATCTGTAGCCAGACGTTGATTTTATGCCGACTATATCATTTATGCATCGGAGTGTAAAAGCTATTTATCTTTACAACGTTCCTTTCTCGCTGTAGTCCAGAGAGATGATGATGTGGAGATCTGATAGAAGGATCGAAATATCCATGCGGTGCTGTCATGGATAGAACGGAGACAAGGGATACCTTGCGTCCTTGTGATGAGCGAGCAATTATTCAAATTCTGTCTCTAACCTCTTCGTTGTAGTCATACAAGGGCCTGGCAAAAACCAGTCAGTCTTAGCCCAACTCATTCTTTAATCATGACTATTGATCTAATATCTGGAAGCCATTGTACATAGCTGTGTCCCAACCGATTTCTCATCTGAGGAACCTTGAACTCTTAGATTTTGGGTAGCGCCAGAATTGATACAAAGCTTTGCTTCTTATGAGGCTGAGCCCGTTTTAAGTGCAATAAAGTATTTGTGTCGTGGGGAGTTTTAAAACAGTTCAGCGAGTTCTTTTAGGAGGAAACACGAATTCCACACTGATAGACTGGGTACAAGAGTCCATTTCTTCCACAACATGATGTAGATACTATCATTTTCAAAACATACCAAGATTAGACACGGGGCCGAGAATATCTATACCCTATACACTCTCGTTAGGTAATAAGAACCAACATGGGACACTGAAAGTGCTAGCAAATATTGCGGATTAGCAGTCAGAGATTTGTCAGACAAGCGGTAGCAATTTTTTAAAAGCGTAGAGAGATATGGCCCTGGAACTCCATTATCAATCCCTATTGATACACAAGACCTTATACTCATACCACCTGTTGCTTCCACGTCATTATAACTATCAGCTACAGCTTTGGATCGGAAACACTACAGGTGGGAACCAGGATGCCTATCACCCACCTAATAATATCACATATTTGGACCGGTCAAGCGCTCAAGCTACTGAGAGACGATACTATCGCTGGAGTAGGATCAACATGTCCTAGACCATAAAAAACATAAAATGTAGTATTTGTTGAATAATATGCATTCGAATATATAAGGTAATCATTCACTAACTGACACCTAATAAGTCTGACCATGAAAATTACTAACAATTAAGCATATAGTCATTGGTGTAGGACCCAACAAACTGCTATCTTCTTCTATCAGAATACTTTGGGTTATGCTAAATCCACGTAAATGGTATTTGGATGTTAACGAAGTATGTAATTCCATTCTATGTCTCTACTGTATGTCAACATTATCTCATATCCCATTTTCTACAGCTTACAACCAAGAGGTTGGTACTCGGACGTCTTGAAACAGAAAATTTCCATTACTGCTCTCGGAACTAAATCTCCGCAGAAGAAGACACTGTTTGCGACACATGAAATGGTGACAACCTCCTGTAATGACATCGAATTCACAGCTCCAGACGCATTCCTGTAAGTGAGGGCCTTTCCCTGTGTACACGGAATATCATAAAGCCTTTGGACGACTTCGTGTCCGGGCAGCCATGCTATTTTGGGTAATTCGCGCAAATGGACATGTGTGCGACAATAAACTTGGAAATTATACACCCTTCCAAGAAAACTTTGACAATAGTGAAACGGACATAACCTGGGGGTACAACATCTGACTTCAGCAAGCACAAAATCTTGCGTTTCTCTCATAAATAAGATTGACAGTCTATGGGCTTAATCACGTTAGGGCCCGTAGGACCTATATAACACTGTGAAACTTCACTACCACGGATTTTGTCTCCAAAACTGACCTTCCGCTTAGTCTAGATGCCTTAAGTATACTCACGATGCAAGTAGTGTACTCCAGTGATCAGAAGAACAGGTATCCCTTGACGAAGAATCGGATAGTAAGTTGCTCAATTCTCACGCTGAATAGCGAAACTACTTGACGCTTAATTAATCACTTACTTGTCTACATGAGGCGAGCTGTTTTCGTTGTTGTGATTAGCTGAGAGGTTCTGGATCCGCAGACGGGGGACGTGATCCTGTCCCAAACCAAGCGTGAAACACTATTGGATTAATAGGCAACTCTCACCTTTATTTAATACCAAAGTGCCTAAGGAAGACGAGAGAGGAGGATGAGGAGTCAGGCGAAGTTGTTGGTGGTCCCGGATGATCGGAACAGAGCTATGCAGTGAGGTTCCAGCAGCTGGGCATCTTGGGATAGACCGTATCAAGGCCCGGTTTTGAGATACAGTAGCTTTTTCTGATATGGCATGAATGCGAGAGGCAGAGCAGTATGTCAGTTCTTTGTGGGCCTTGCAGCCGGAATAAAGCGCCCCCAGCGCCATGCCCCGCGGGCCGGAGATGCCATGTTGGTGTCCCTATGGAGAGGGTACATCTAGATTTCCTTGGCCCTCCACCAAGGGCAATGTGTACGTTCTGGTATTGGTTGACCAGTTTACTAAGTGGGTTGAGTGCGTGCCGCTCCCCTTCAGACTGCAGAGGTCACGGCTGCAGAGCTGTGGCTGAGTTTCTCATCCGATTTGGCTGTCCGTTCGAAATGTTCACGGACCAGGGTCGGAACATTGAAGTTAAGCTTTTGGGGCCATTTATGATATTGAATTGCTGTCAGAGATTCCATAAAGCGCGGACGACACCTTACCGCCCCTCAGCTAATGGACAAATCGAGAGGTATAATCGGATTTATTACACTGTGTTCTTTAAGGAAATCAATATATATAAACGGTAAAAATGTGAACTACGAAATCTGTCCGGTCCAAATGTAAACAACAAGCGAGAAATAAGCCTAAAAAGACAACGTGGCAGTTCTATAAATGGAAAGGGATTGAACGTCATAAACACGCGCTTCTCCTTATATGGAAGTAGAATTCAAATTCATTCTTGAAATGTTTGTAGTAAATAGCTTATATTTAACGTATTTCTGAACTGTAAATGCAAAAATGTATGAATTATATATCACATG